>JAQQAC010008525.1:28214443-28235082 GCA_029783875.1 Phataginus tricuspis
GTAACCACTAGTTCCTTCTTGGAGTCTCTGAGTCTGCTGCTGTTTTGTTCCTTCAGTTTTGCTTCGTGGTTATACTCCACAAATGCCTGGCTTATTTCACTGAGCATAATATCCTCCAGCTCCATCCATGTTGTTGCAAATGATAGAATTTGTTTCTTTCTTGTGGCTGAATAGTATTCCATTGTGTATATATACCACCTCTTCTTCCTCTATTCATCTACTGATGGACACTTATCTTGCTTCCATATCTTGGCTATTGTAAATAGTGCTGCGATAAACATAGAGGTGCATGTGTCTTTTTGAATCTGAGAAGTTGTATTCTTTGGGTAAATTCCAAGGAGTGGGATTCCCGGGGCAAATGGTATTTCTATTTTTAGTTTTTTGAGGAACCTCCATATTGCTTTCCACAATGGTTGAACTAGCTTACATTCCCACCAGCAGTGTAGGAGGGTTCCCCTGTCTCTGCATTCTCACCAGCGTTTGTTGTTCTTAGTCTTTTCGATGCTGGCCATCCTTAGTGGTGTGAGGTGATATCTCATTGTGGTTTTAATTTGCATTTCCCTGATGATTAGTGATGTGGAGCATCTTTTCATGTGTCTGTTGGCTATCTGAATTTCTTCTTTGGAGAATTGTCTCTTCATATCCTCCGCCCATTTTTTAATCAGGTTATTTGCTTTTTGGGTGTTGAGGCGTGTGAGTTCTTTATATATTTTGGATGTTAACCCCTTGTCTGATATGTCATTTACAAATATATTCTCCCATAATGTAGGATGTCTTTTTGTTCTGCTAATGGTGTCCTTTGCTGTACAGAAGCTTTTTAGTTTGATGTAGTTCCATGTGTTCATTTTTGCTTTTGTTTCCCTTGCTCAAGGAGATGTGTTCAGAAAGAAGTTGCTCATGTTTATATTCAGGAGATTTTTGCCTGTGTTGTCTTCTAAGAGTTTTATGGTTTCATGACTTACATTCAGGTCTTTGATCCATTTTGAGTTTACTTTTGTGTATGGTGTTAAACAATAATCCAGTTTCATTCTCTTGCTTGTAGCAGTCCAGTTTTGCCAACACCAGTTGTTGAAGAGGCTGTCATTTCCCCATTATCCATAGCTATTTATCGTGCATTAATTTGACCATATATGGTTGGGTTTATATCAGGGCTCTCTAGTCTGTTCCATTGGTCTATGGTTCTGTTCTTGTGCCAGTACCAAATTTTCTTGATTACTGTGGCTTTGTAGTAGAGCTTGAAGTTGGGGAGCATAATCCCCCCAGTTTTATTCCTCCTTCTCAGGATTGCTTTAGCTATTTGGGGTCTTTTGTGGTTCCATATGAATTTTAGAATGATTTGCTCTAGTTCATTGAAGAATGCTGTTGGTATTTTGATAGGAATTACATTGAATCTATAGATTGCTTTAGGCAGGATGGCCATTTTGACAATATTAATCCTTCCTATCTATGAGCACAGGATGTGTTTCCATTTATTGGTATCTTCTTTAATTTCTCTCATGAGTGTCTTGTAGTTTTCAAAGTATAGGTCTTTCACTTCCTTGGTTAGGTTTATTCCTAGGTATTTTATTCTTTTTGATGCAATTGTGAATGGAATTGTTTTTCTGATTTCTCTTTCTGCCAGTTCATCATTAGTGTATAGGAAAGCAGCAGATTTTTGTGTATTAATTTTGTATCCTGCAACTTTGCTGAATTCAGATACTAGATCTAGTAGTTTTGGAGTGGATTCTTTAGGGTTTTTTATGTACAATATCATGTCATCTGCAAACAGGGACAGTTTATCTTCTTCCCTGCCAATCTGCATGCCTTTTATTTCTTTGTGTTGTCTGATTACTGTGGTTAGGACCTCTGGTACTATGCTGAATACAAGTGGAGAGAGAGTGGGCATCCCTTTCTTGTTCCTGATCTTAAAGGAAAGGCTTTCAGCTTTTTGCTTTTAAGTATGATGTTGGCTGTGGGTTTGTCAAATATGGCCTTTATTATGTTGAGGTACTTGCCCTCTTTACCCATTTTGTTGAGAGTTTATCATGAATGGATGTTCAATTTTGTCAAATCCTTTTTCAGCATCTATGGAGATGATCATGTGGTTTTTGTCCTTCTTTTTGTTGACGTAGTGGATGATATTGATGGATTTTTTAATGTTGTACCATCATTGCATCCCTGGGATGAATCCCACCTTACCTGATGGATGATCTTTTTGATGTATTTTTGAAATCGGTTTGCTAATATTTTGTTGAGTATTTTTGCATCTATGTTCGTCAGAGATATTGGTCTGTAATTTTCTTTTTCTGTGGTGTCTTTGCCTAGTTTTGGTATTAGAGTGATGCTGGCCTCATAGAATGAGTTTGGAAGTATTCCCTCTTCTTCTACTTCTTGGAAAACTTTGGGTATTAGATCTTCACTAAATGTTTAATAAAATACAGCAGTGAAGCCATCTGGTTCAGGAGTTTTGTTTTTAGGTAGTTTTTTGATTACCAGTTCAATTTCGTTACTGGTAATTGGTGTGTTCAGATTTTCTGTTTCTTTCTAGGTCAGCCTTGGAAGGTTGTATTTATCTAGAAAGTTGTCCATCTCTTCTAGGTTTTTCATTTTGTTAGCATATAATTTTTCATACTGTTCTCTAATAATTCTTTGTATTTCTGTGGGGTCTGTCGTGATTTTTCCTTTCTCATTTCTTATTCTGTTTATGTGGGTAGACTCTCTTTTTTCTTGATAAGTCTGTCTAGGGGTTTATCTATTTTGTTTATTTTCTCGAAGAACCAGCTCTTGCTTTCATTGTTTCTTTCTATTGTTTTATTCTTCTTGATTTTATTTATTTATGCTCTAATAGTATGTCCCTCCTTCTACTGACTTTGGGCCTCATTTGTCTGTAAGTTTCTTTTGAGTGAGTGAGTGACGAGGGAATATATTTTACTTCCATAAACCACATCTATATAGGCACCTGAAATATGGAAATTGTAGAAAATTAGATATCACATATTCCAAACCCCTAAAATCATTAAGTGAGTTGGCTGCCTGATGACTCTTCTGAGGACTGAGCAAGGGACAGGATTATTTTGAAATATGTCCCCCATAACTTATTAGATGGGAATCATATTTGGGCTTTAACAAGTTATAGTGAGGGTCCAGGATCTGGAACCATTGATTTTTAGAGTAATAAGTTTTATTTTCAATATTTTATGACAGTTACTTGAGATCAGTGTGAGAAAAAGTGATTTCACTAGGTAATGCACACACAAAAATATTTGCCCCTCTTTCCCTAAACCAAAAGCAGGCAGTGAGCTCAGATGGAATAGATATGTTGGTTTTGCTCTGAAATAACTTCATATGTGTGTAAACCTCTAGGTCTGCTTGTAGTTCATGTTTATTCCTTGGAAGCAAATGACATAGGAAACATTCATCAGTAGCTTAACAGATGGAAGTCACAAGAGAAAAAAAAGTAGGAATTCATGGCAAGACAAAACCAGGTTTCATAAGCTGACAAAAATCCCAGCAGTGTGTGAACTATGTTCTGACCCAGTGGGCTGACAATCAAACAACATTGCCGAAGTCTTCTACTTAAAAGAAGTTTAAAGGTCTGACAAATTAGTTTTGAGATTATTGATTAGTCTTAGAAAGTCAAAATAATTTCAGTACTAGCTAGGACTTACATTAGAGCATGATACTGAATTCCTGACTTCTGATCAACAGTGAGCTCCTCCTTAGGCAGTGTTTCAGCCAGACTAGTAGTCCTCAAAGGAGTGATTTTTTAGAAAAAAGAAACTAATATAAAACCAAACACATAAACTACAAGGAACTGAGTAGAGAGATGACACAGTGTGGCTGCTAAGAGCACTGGTTCTGGGGCCAGACTCCCTGGGGTGTTTCATGGGGTGTCTGCCCCTTTCTGCTGACTTATGTCGGACAAGTTACTTTATCTGCCTGCCTCAGTCCCTGATCAGTACAAGGGACTTACGAATGCTGCCAACATCCTGCGCTTGTTATGAGGATAAAATGAGTTAACATTTTGAAACGATTATGACACAGCTGGTGCACAGCGAGCATTGTGCAGCTGTTTATGGCTGGGATGGTGACAATGGTGGTGATAATCATGATCTCTTCCCTGAAGCTGCTTCACACTTTTAATGTGCACGCTTTTTTTTTTCATGCTTCCTAAAGTCTGTTTGTCCCCAGACACACCCACTTACCGTAATGTTCCTACCGACTTACTATTTGACTAGTATCACTTTTTCAGCCAAGGCAAAGCCCTTGAGTAGGTTTCAGACTGGATTAGAAGTCAAAGGTCTAATTTCTGTTCTTTTGTCTTAACACCTAGAAATACAACTTGAGAAAAAAAATATTTCTAAGTAAGAACATTATGACTTCACTCAAATAATATTTGAAAGGTTATCAGGTAGAAGGAAACTTGCTTTGTTCTAGACAGTTCAAAGAGAGGTTTGGGCCAGTGGATCCCGACTTATAGGGAAGTAGTTTTTTGGCTCAGTTTAAGGAATTTACCAAAAACCAGAGTGTTCTAAAGAGTCTGTGGGCTGCCTTGCAATGCAGTGGCTTGCCTGTCAAAGAAAGTATTCAGATGAGGCTGGTTACGCACTTCTAGTTCTGAGATGTTGCCATCTAATGTGCTTACTAACCCTTCAGTATTCTTTAGACCAACTATCTGAGTGTTGGTACCAGTTTCACTAATTGGGTTATTGTGAATATCAAGTATGGAAATAGATTTAAAACTTCTTGAATGCATCATACATCTATAATGTTTTTGTTTTCAAACAGGCAGATATCTTTTTTCAAGCTAATCTTTTGCCTTGTTTGTCTTTAACAAATTCATTCATTCAGTGAAACAGCCTGAGTTAAACTGTTTGCCAGTCACTGTGCTAATCTTGAGGGATACAAACAGAACAAGACAAATCCATTCCCCTAAAAGTACTGACATAGGAAACATATGTTAGCAAAGCCTCATCCACGCCAGACTAAACAGGTACGACTCCCAAGAGCTGATTACTAACATGCATCAGATTAATGAACTGGGGGAGTGGAAAAGCTACAATAATTAATTCTATATAGTATCACACAGACCTTAATATATACCAAATGCACCCAGAATTGAAAGGGTAAAAAGAGACCCAACCCAACGTGAGTGCTTACAGATACGTATACAATGATGTCCCTACTTCACATTTTTACCAAAAAGCTTCCAGATGAATTTAAAAAAATGTAAGAAAAAATTAATTTGTAGAAGTTAGAAGAAAATGAAGATTGAGATTTCACTTGTTGTGGGGCAAGTATATAAGCTATGTAAGATATCACAACAGAAAAGATATGTATTGACATATATAAATTAAATTTACTCATTAAAGCATTATAAAAATATTAAAAGGCATGCAAAAACTAAGAAAAATATTTGCCACTTACATGATGAGTTAATTTTAATAAATTCAGAATTCATTCAACAACAAAGATACAATTCTTGTAGGAAAACTGGAAAACTATAAAAACATGTCATTAAAGAGTACAAATGATTAATAGCTTGTGCATATATGCTCACCCACACTGCTAAACAAAGAAAATTAATCAGAATGACACCATTGCTTTTTTTTTATTAAGGTATCATTGATATACACTCTTATGAAAGTTTCACATGAAAAACAATGTTGTTACTACATTCGCCCATATTATCGAGTCCCCCCATACCCCATTGCAGTCACTGTCCATCAGTGTAATAAGATGCCACATAAGAAAATAAACAAATCCTACCATTTTCAGCAACATGGATGGAGCTAGAGGATATTATGCTCAGTGAAATAAGGCAGGCGGAGAACGACAAATGCCAAATGATTTCTCTCATTTGTGGAGTATAACAACGAAGCCAAACTCAAGGAACAAAACAGTAGCAGACTCACAGACTCCAAGAAGGGACTAGTGGTTACCAAAGGTGGAGGAGGGCGGGTGGGGAGGGAGGGAGAAGGGGATTGAGGGGCATTATGATTGGCACACATGGTGTGGGGGGTCACGGGGAAAACAGTGTGGCACAGAGAAGGCAAATAGTGACACCATTGCTTTTTAACTACCAATTTAACAGCAAAATTAAGTGATAATACCTGGTTTTGGGAAAGAAAGATGGAGTAGGCCCTCAGACTCGTTATCGGTGCATCCTTATTTTGGCACAAACTTCCTGGACACCATTTTGACAACACCCACTTTAAAATTCTCCCAAGGGTGAAAGCCTACCTTGTTACCAAAGCTTTACCTAAAGTGATCTTTATTCCTGTGCTGTCTGTAGTAGTGTGCAATAGCCTCCTATTTCTGCTGTCACAAATTACAGCAAATTCAGTGGACTAATCAAACAAGAATTTATTATTTTTGAACAGTTCTGGTGGTCAGAAGTCTGAAATGGATCTTGCTGGGCTTATTGAAACAGGCTGAAATCAAGGTATTGGCAGGGTTGTACTCCATCTGGAGGCTGCAGGGGAGAATCCATATTTCACCTGTTCCAGCTTCTAGAGACCCCCTGCATCCCGTGGCTCATGGCCTCCTTCCATCTTCAAAGCCAACACTGCAGCATCTTCAGGTTTCCCCCTGAATCTGACCCTGACTTTCCTGCATTTCTCTCATTTATTGGACCCTTGCGATTATATGGGTCCCACTCAGATACACTGGATAATCCCCAAATCTCAAAGTCATTAATTTAATCACATTTGCCCAAGTCCCATTTTCCAAGATAACTTATTCATCTAGGTTTGGGAGATTCGATATGAATGTCCTTGGTGGTGTCTGAGTGGCATTTCTTCCTATCGTTGAACAAAAGTAGAGAACTGGTAAAAATAGATATACGGTCAAATGATAGAATGTGCCATGATCTTTAAAAAACATCTTGATAAAATTATATAATAATGAAAAACATTTGTAACATAATGACTAAAAATGAAGTTGGCAATGCAGTATATAATAATTATAACTTTGGGGATTAATTATTCATATGAAAAAAACTGGAAGGATAGACAGGGAATAATCGTTTTTTCTGGGTTTATTTTCATTTTTCTACAATGAACATATGTTACTTATAAAGTTGTTTATGGAAACATTGCCAAATTTTAAAGTGCATTTAGAAAGGAGGTTAATCACTTTCATTAATTCCTTAAGAAATAGGAAAATATGGATTGTCACTTTGGACAGCAAAAGCAGTGAAGTAAAAGAATTTCTTACGGTTCTTTGCTATTCGATCATACTGTGGACACAAAATCAGTGACTTCATGATCAGAGGGTTAATGATGCATTTTGTTGACGTATCATTGACTCTCAATGAGTTGAGAACTCATTTTTACAGATAACAGGAGTTTCAATCTCATAATCAATCTAAAATTATTTCAGAATTGCTCATCCATAGCATTACAAAATCAGACGTATTTAAAGAGTTCAGGATGTTGTATATTCCCCCTCACCGCACCCAAGATTGAAAGTGTGTAGTCAAACAGTGTGTTTCTACTTTACTTGGACTAGTTACTTGCTTTTTCTTCCCTTCATTCTGAGTATGGTATTCATTGGAAATGCACAGGTTGGAGGTGGGGCTGTCTGTGTATGTGTTTCAGTTTGTTTAAGTTTTTAGGTCCCCCATCCCATCCATATTGACTTAATTTCATTTTTTGAACATATCAAACATTAACATGCTTCCAAAAGTCTAAGCTATACAAAAAGACACACCTGTATCTATAAATATGAAAGATAATCTATACAAAAAGAGAAGTGTCAGGCAAGTGTGTGTGTGTGTATGTGCATATTCCTGTTTTCTCTTCTTTTTTACATAAAAGGCAGCACACTACATATGCTCTTCTGCACTTCGCTTTTATCAATCAGTATGACCCTCTGAAATCCCTGCATATCGATCTCCAGAACTCTTCCTCATTCATGGAAACAGCTGCATAGTGCTTCACACGTATGGTTTGTCCATAATTGTTACATATTCCTGCTGAGTTGGCCCATTTGACATTTTGTTTGTTTCTTTTGACCATCTTTTACTTAACGTCTGTTTTTTTGGATGTTAGTATGACCACCCCTCCTCTCTTCAGGGTATCATTTGCCTAGGTCTCTTTCTTCATCATCTAGCCTATGTTGTGTGTCTTTAAATCTAAAGCAGTTCTCTTGTAGACCACATGTAGTTGGACCTTGTTGCTGTTATTTTTATCCATTCAGTAACTCTATGTCTTTTGATTGGAAAGCTAATCCATTTATCTTGAAAGTTATTATTGATAGGGACGGACTTAGTATTGCTGTTCTTTTCATTGTTATCTATCTATCCTGTCCCTCTCTTTCTGTCACCTTGTCTTCCTATTTCATTGTTTTTTTTGGTAGTGACATGCTTTGATTCCTTTCTTGCTTTCTTTTGTGTGTCTTCTATAGTATTTTCTTTGTGGTTACCATGGGGCTTACTAAAACATCTTAAAATTAACAACCTATTTTATGCTGATAACTTCAATCAAAAGAATACATGTGCTTATATTCTTGGTACTCAGGACTCTCATTAAGGACATACAAACATGGACTGGGGGAAGGCAATCAGGAACTCTGCGGGATTTGATAGGATTTGGAAGTATCACTATGAACTCAAGATTTCTAAAATGTGTGTGTGTGTGTATGACATGTAGATACGTGTGCACATGTATATATGCTTTTGTGTAAACAGACACATGTATGTGTGTGTGTTTGTATAATCTTATAGATGAATGTGTGTGTATATAGATGCATGTATTTCCTACCTTGTTACATGGAAAACACCAAAAGGCAGGGACACCATGGCAGCAATGAGCACACCTAGCATCTGGACTTCAGTCTCTAATACTGTCCTTCAAGCCTTCTCAAAGAGATGACTAACTTTAAGGTTGAGAGAGGTATGCATGCAATTGACCTGGGGCATCTGCAGTGTGAGAAATTCAGGTATACTTTACAAAAAATGAGGGGCACATGTCACAAGGATGCAGGAGCCAGCTTCAGGCCAGGGGCTCCCACTGGCCAAGTATAGAACAGTTTTGAGCACCAAATAACAAAATATAGTAGTGGCTTATACACTTTTAGGAAAAGAAAAGCAGACAGCAAGAGTCCGTATCACTAATAAATAGATAAACAGACAGACAAATACATAAATAAACAGGGGAAGGGAGGACTCTTGGCTTATATCAAAATATCTAGCACCCATTGATAAATGTGGTATGATAACTAGACTTAGGAAATGAGTATTTTGTAAACATGCTAGAAAAATTGCATCAGTCAAGATGCATCAGTGAATGTTAACACTAAAGGACAGTTTTGATGGAGAGCAGGATGTTTGCATGGTCTTAAAAGTGTCTTCTCACAGATTTCTTATTAGTACCGAGGGAAAAAATAGCAATGACACAGAACAGAAATCAGGTGTCATCTTGAGTAGATGACCAAGATTAGCATCACTGCTGAGGGACAGGTGGACAGAATATCGCCTATCTGGTGTTCCAGCCCAGGTCAAGTAATCCAGATGTGACCATGAGGAAACATCAGACAAACCCAAAGTGAAGAGCATTTTATTGAATAAGGAGGGTTGTGTTCTTCACAATGTCAGAGGCAGAGGAAGGCTGTGGAAATGGTTCAAGTTAAAGGACACTAGGAGACACGGTCAGCAAATGCACTGCTAGCCCCAGGACTGGCATGTATATTGGGAGGGGAAAGTGCTGTAGAGCTCATTACTGGGGCAGTCCAAATGACAAAATCAGAATATAGATCACAGATTTGACACAAATGTTGTATCCATGTTCTATTTCCCGAGTTTGGTAACTTTTCTATGTAGAGTTTCTTTGTATTCAAATAAAAGTATCCAGGGAGAGAAGGAGAAACACACAAAAACAAGCAAATGAGGTAAAATGTTGTAACACAGATAAAGAATGCATAGTTTTCCTTCATACTACTCATTTTCTGCAACTTTTTTTGTAAATTTGAAATTATTTCCAAATAAAAATTAAAATATACTGGGAAGTACATCATTTTAACCTAAAAATTTTATGGAAACGCCCATTAAACCAAATTCTACCGAGTGTTTATGATGTCAAATTAGATCTGTAAGTTGAAATCCTCAGATTCTTTCACATGCATGACACTCTTAAACAAGTCACATCATCTGCCTCATTGTCCTTGACACAGAATGGTGCAATATTTAGATTCTCAGACAGTGGGTATCAGTCACTAAACAAATTGCTATGGTACAGTGAACGTTAGAAAGTTCCTTTTGCCCTTAACATATGCAGCAAATCCACTTATGCTGTTATATGTATTCCTTAAAAAATCTTGTTGAAGCATCAAGGTTCTAGGTCTCCATCAGCATGATCAAACCTTCTGCTCCGTGTTCCTGCCTCATACAGTGTCGACAGGATCAGGCCATCGTTTGCCACCACCCATCTACTCCACTCATATCTAATGAGAGGAGAGGGAAAAACCAAGCTTGACAATGTGGAAAAAAAAAACAATTGTCTTACAAATGGATATCAAGACTGCTAGAACAGAGCTCTAGCTGATACACATACCTCCCCACACACCCCAGCTGTCTGTGCCACTAGTTTTGTTTCTACAGGCAGCAAAACGGATTATGATTTTTTCCTTCCAAAGTGCTTTGGGGTTCCCAAACAATATGTAAAATAACAGAAATCCATCTGCAATTTACAGACAATCCATGTGCTTCTCCCCCTTAAATACGGGGTTGCTCAGTTGTGAGAGAGGAGGCTACCTTTCCATTCCTCTGTGGAAATATGTTCTGACTTGGCTCTGGCTCAGTCCCATATGATGTCTGTTAGTCATTCTGCCTAAAGGCTTAATTGTCAAAGGTACAACTAATCTATAAACCCATCGTTTTTTTCATTATTGACATTATCATCAGAAAATATTAGCGATGGCTTACAGTGTGAAATGAAACACAATTAAAATTGACTAGTAACAAAAGCATGAAGTTGTCATCTTATCAAAAACAAATGCATCATTAACTATAAAGCTTTCTTCCTTTTTAAATATGTTTTAAAAACTCAGTAGTATATACATGTTTGATGTTTTGTCATAGAGAATGTCCATAATGGTTTTTCTACTTACCAATTGAATTTAAGCAAATTCCTTTAGAAATGTGATTCACTGCTTATCCAAGACTACTTTGATGTGAACCAGGGAGGAGTGAAAGGGAGAAGCCCTTGTCAACAGATACTGGAATGGGAAGAACAAAATGTGTGTACGAACATTAGGCATGTAAAGCGAAAATGTCTCTAAATCTAGTCTCCATTACGAATGTAAATATTTGATGCTCTCATTCCAAAGAAACCATGACCATGAGAGAATAAATTGCTGCAGATAAGCCATGAAGAGTGATTGGAAAAAATCTCTGTCTTCTCTCCTCCAGGATTGATATTTTTAAGTATGTGATCTATGGCATCGCAGCTGCATTCTTTGTATATGGCATTTTGCTGATGGTGGAAGGCTTCTTCACAACTGGTGCCATCAAGGATCTGTATGGGGATTTCAAAATCACCACTTGCGGCAGATGTGTGAGCGCCTGGGTATGTTACTCGTCTGTGTTCAGTGTTTATTGTGGATTTATTTCAGGAGCACACAGGTGTTTGTATTATCTGCCAGGAATTAAAGTGTATTTTTAGCAGAGTAATATTCTCTCCTGTGATGGCTATCTTAAATCTTAATATCATTGTCTAAATGAAGATTGTGTCATATGAAAATTCAGTTTCAAATTCTGAAATCATATGCAACATAACTAGTTTTGTTTTAGAAGCAGCAAAACTGTCAATTGATGTATGACATTTTTTTCCAAAGGGCTTAGGGGTTCCCATGTAATATTTAGAATAACAGAACAATGCATCTGCAATTTATAGATAATACATGTGTCTCTCCTCCTCAAATACATCTTTGTACTTTACTGTAAATTTTGGGAGAACCATATCATGCAGTTTCTGTTTGCTGTATATGTAAGAATGATACCATCACATGAATTTAGGTTTTAAATCTTTATTGATATGATATTTGATTGGAAATCAAACTTGTCATACTCGAGAGCTAATGCAGTGCAGAGAATGCCTAACTCTTAATGCACAAGCATGGGGAAAATTAAGAGTAATATAGGTGAAAGTACTTTGGCATTTTTATGCAGAATAATTTTCCTATGAAGAAATGTTGGAACTTCCATGATGGAGTAGCATGTTTTTCTTATTTTTCTAGTGTTACTTAAGAAGATCTATTTAGTTACAGCTTATTTTCATATTAAGTAAGATGTCTTCATAAGTAAAGATACAATTTACTTAAATCTTACAGAAAAGTTAAAAATTACCTGTTAACCACCAAACTTTTTTTTCTTTACCAGCTTGTGACAAGTTCTATTGTGCTGTGTAGTGTCAGTGGTGATAATAACCTGATAAAATAGTTTGTCTATGTTGTGGCTACTTGTAGTTCTATCTAGAATAATTTCTTGTAAGAATCATTTCTTGAGGGAGTTCTGGGAAGTTGGCGGCATGAGCAGGGCGGCGGAAATCTCCTCCCAAAACTATATAAGTCTATGAAAATAAAGCAAATACAACTACTCCTAAAAGAGAAATCAGAATTTACAGGACAACGCACAGCCTGCATCTGCACCTGAGAGGACTTGGCACCCTGCGAGGCGGGTAAGATACGGAGCCACGTCCTGGCAGGACCCGAGCACTCCCCCACCCCAGCTCACCGGCGGGAGGAGAAGATTCAGAGCCAGGAGGGAGTGGAAGAACAGGCCCGTGAAATAACCAGCCCCAGTGATCTGCGCCGGGAGCACTGATACACATTGCGCGGTGCATTGGATATTGGAGAGGCAGAAGGTGCAGGTTTTGAGCTGGGAATGCGCCCGGGTCTGTGCAGCTGGCGCCCCAGGAGAAGAGAAAAGCATGCGCTGTTTTTAGAGGTCTTGGAGAGGCAGGGGGCCCAGCAAGGGAACACGATCGCCCTGGCACGCTCAGCCCAGTGGGCTGGGAGTCCTGAGGAATTTCGGACTCCTTGACTGGTGACTGGGAAAACGTAGCCATACTGAAACTTTACACAGAGAAAAACAGCTTCCCATTCATTCCTGCCCCGGCCAGAGCTACAAAGAGCAGCGTGGCCATGGCTGTGGAATAGTGGAGCAACAGCACCACCTATAGCATCCTTACAGAATCCACTCCGGGTGGGCGTTTTGGTTTTTTTTTCCGTTTTTCTTTCTTTTTTTCTCTTTTCTTTCTCTTCCTTCTTTTTTTTTTGTTTGTTTTTGTTTTTGTTTTTGTTTTGTTTTGTTTTTTGTTTTTTGTTTTTTTAGTCTTAAATAGCCCAGCTGACATATGTGACACCTACCAGTGACCACTTCTATCACCATGAAAAGACAGAGGAATATGGTACAGACAAAGATCACCCAGACGCAGAAAACACCTGACAAGGAACCTGAAGGGATGGAAATGCATAATCTTCCTGAAAAAGAATTCAGCATAAAAGTCATAACCATGCTGGTGGATCTACAGAGAAATATGCAAGAGCTGAGGAAGGAAGTGAGGGAAGTCAGGAAAGACAATGCAGAAATCAGACAAGCCATTGACGGGCTTAGCAGCAGACTGGACGAGATGCAAGAGACTGTTAATGGAATACAAATCAAAGAACAGGAATACAGAGCAGCTGAGGCAGAGAGAGATAAAAGGATCTCTAGGAATGAAAGAATATTAAGAGAACTGTGTGACCAATCCAAGTAGAACAATATTCACATTATAGGAGTACCAGAGGAAGAAGAGAGAGAAAAAGGGATAGAAAGTGTCTTTGAAGAAATAATTGCTGAAAACTTCCCCATGCTGGGGAAGCAAATAGTCTCAGTGTCCATGGAAGGCCACAGATCTCCCAACACAAGGGACCCAAGGAAGACAACACCAAGACACACAACAATTAAAATGGCAAAGATCAAAGATAAGGACAGAGTATTAAAGGCAGCTAGAGAGAAAAAAAGATCACCTACAAAGGAAAACCCATCAGATTATCATCAGACTTCTCAACAGAAACCCTACAGGCCAGAAGAGAATGGCATGATATATTTAATGTAATGAAACAGAAGGGCCTCAAACCAAGAATATTGTATCCAACACGATTATCATTTAAATATGACAGAGGAATTAAACAATTTCCAGACAAGCGAAAGCTGAAAGAATTTACCTCCCATAAACCACCTCTACAGGACATCTTAAAGGAACTGCTCTAGAGGGAAGCACTCCTAAGGCTAAAAAGATGTAACCAGAGAAAATAAAATCATAGCAAAGAAAGCAGACCATCCAAATACTAACTAAAGACAAAGAATAAAACACCTAGTATATAAAGAATGGAGGAGGAAGAATAAGAAGGGAGAGAAATAAAGAAACATCACACGGTGTTTACAATAACTTAACAAGAAAGTTAAGTTAGATTGTTAGATAGTAAAGAAGCAACCCTTGAACCTTTGGTAACCATGAATCTAAAGCCAGCAATGGCAGTAAGTACATATCTATCGATAATCACCCTAAATGTAAATGGACTGAATGCACCAATCAAAAGACACAGAGTAACAGATGGATAAAAAAGCAAGACCCATCTATATGCTGCCTACAAGAAACTCACCTCAAACCCAAAGATATACACAGACTAAAAGTGAAGGGATGGAAAAAGATATTTCATGCAAACAATAGAGAGAAAAAAGCAGGTGTTGCAGTACTTGTATCAGACAAAATAGACTTCAAAATGAAGAAAGTAGCAAGAGATAAAGAAGGACATTACATAATGATAAAGGGGTCAATCCAACAAGAGGGTATAACCATTATAAATATATATGCACCCAACACAGGAGCGCTGGCATATGTGAAACAAATACTAACAGAATTAAAGGAGGAAATAGACAGCAATGCATTCATTTTAGGTGACTTCAACACACCACTCACTCCAAAGGACAGATCAACCAGACAGAAAATCAGTAAAGTCACAGAGACACTGAACAACACACTAGAACAGATGGACCTAACAGACATCTACAGAACTCTACACCCAAAAGTAACAGGATACACATTCTTCTCAAGTGCAAATGGAACATTTTTCAGAATAGACCACATACGAGGCCACAAAAATAACCTCAGTAAAAAATATTGAAATTCTACCAACCAACTTCTCAGATCATAAAGGTATAAAACTAGAATTAAATTGTACAAAGAAAACAAAAACGCTCACAAATGCATGGAGACTTAACAACATTCTCCTAATTACTCAATGAGTTAACAACCAAATCAAAACAGAAATCAAAGAATATATGGAGAAAAATGACAACAACACAAAGCCACAATTTCTGTGGGATGCAGCAAAGGCAGTTCTAAGAGGAAAGTATATTACAATCCAGGCCTATCAAAAGAAGGAAGAACATTCCCAAATAAATAGTCTAAAGACACAATTACTGAAACACAAATGAGGCCCAAAGTCACCAGAAGGAGGGACATAATAAAGATCAGAGAAGAAAGAAAGAAAATTGAGAAGAATAAAACAATAGAAAAAATCAATGAAACCAAGAGCTGGTTCTTTGAAAAAAATAAACAAAATAGATAAACCCCTAGCCAGACTTTTAATTAAGAGAAAAAGAGAATCTACACACATAAACAGAATCAGAAATGAGAAAGGAAAAATAACGACAGACCCCATAGAAATACAAAGAATTATTAGAGAATATTATGAGAATCTATATGCTAACAAGCTGGAAAACCTAGAAGAAATGGACAAATTCACAGAAAAATACAACCTTCCAAGACTGACCAAGCAAGAAACAGAAAAACTAAACAGACCAATCACCAGCAAAGAAATTGAATCGGTAATCAAAAAACTACCCAAGAACATAACCCCCGGACCAGAAGGATTCACCTCTGAATTCTACCAGACATATAGAGAAGAAATAACACCCATTATCCTTAAAGTTTCCCAAAAAATAGAAGAGGAGGGAATACTTCCAAACTCATTCTATGAATCCAGCATCACTCTAATACAAAAACCGGGCAAAGACCTCACCAAAAAAGAAAATTACAGACCAATATCCCTGATTCAATATCCCTATTGAATCCCAGATGCAATATCCCTGAATTTTGCATTTGAGATGCAAAAATACTCAACAAAATATTAGCAAACCGAATTCAAAAATACATCAACAGCATCATACACCATGATCAAGTGGGATTCATCCCAGGGATTCAAGGATGGTAAAACATTCGAAAATCCATCAACATCATCCACCACATCAACAAAAAGAAGAACAAAAACCACATGATCATCTCCATAGATGCTGAAAAAGCATTTGACAAAATTCAGCATCCATTCATGATTAAAACTCTCAACAAAATGGGTATAGACGGCAAGTACCTCAACATCATAAAGGCTATATATGACAAACCCACAGCTAACATCATACTTAACAGCGAGAAGCTGAAAGCTTTTCATCTAAGATGGGGAAAAAGACAGGGATGCCCACTCTCCCCACTGTTATTCAACATAGTACTGGAGGTCCTAGCCACGGCAATCAGACAAAACAAAGACATACAAGGCATCCAGATTGGTAAAGAAGAAGTCAAATTGTCACTATTTGCAGATGACATATTGTACATAAAAAACCCTAAAGACTCCACTCCAAAACTACTAGAACTAATATCTGAATTCAGCAAAGTTGCAGGATACAAAATTAACACATAGAAATCTGTTGCTTTCCTATACACTAACGATGAACTAACAGAAAGAGAAATCAGAAAAACAATTCCATTCACAATTGCATCAAAAAGAATAAAATACCTAGGAATAAACCTAACGAAGGAAGTGAAAGACCTATACTCTGAAAACTACAAGACATTCCTAAGAGAAATTAAAGAGGACACCAGCAAATGGAAATTCATCTCAAGCTCTTGGCTAGGTAGAATAAATATTGTCAAAATGGCTATAGTACCTAAATCAATCTACAGATTCAATGCAATCCCTATCAAAATACCACCAGCTTTCTTCAATGAACTGGAACAAATAATTCTAAAATTCGTATGGAACCACAAAAGACCCCGAATAGCCAAAACAATCCTGAGAAGGAGAAATAAAACAGGGGGAATTATGCTCTCTGACTTCAAGCTCTACTACAAAGCCACAGTAATCAGGACAATTTGGTAATGGCACAAAAACAGACCCACAGACCAGTGGAACAGAATAGAAAATCCAAACATTAACCCAAACATATACAGTCAACTAATATTTGATAAAGGAGCCTTGGATATACAATGGGAGATAACAGCCTCTTCAGCAGCTGGTGTTGGCAAAACTGGACAGCTACATGTAAGAGAATGAAACTGGACTACTGTCTAACCCCATACACAAAAGTAAACTCAAAATGGATGAAAGACCTGAATATAAGTCATGAAACCATAAAACTCTTAGAAAAATACACAGGCAAAAATCTCTTAGACATAAACATGAGCAACTTCTTTATGAACATATCTCCCCGAGCAAGGGAAACAAAAGCAAAAATGAACGAGTGGGACTATATCAATCTGAAAACCTTCTGTGCAGCAAATGACACCATCAGTAGAACAAAAAGACATCCTATAGTATGGGAGAATATATTCATAAATGATGTATCCGATAAGGGGTTCACATCCAAAATATATAAAGAACTCACGCACCTCAACAAACATAAAGTAAATAATCCAATTAAGAAATGGGCAGAGGACATGAATAGACACTTCTCCAAAGATGCAACTCAGATGGCCAACAGGCACATGAAAAGATGCTCCACATCACTAATCATCAGAGAAATGCAGATTAAAACCACAATGAGATATCACCTCACACCAGGAGGATGGCCAACATCCAAAACACAAACAACAACAAATGTTGGCGAGAATGTGGAGAAAAGGGAACTCTCCTACACTGCTGGTGGGAATGGAAATTAGTTTAACCATTATGGGAAGCAGTATGGAGGTTCCTCAAAAAACTCAAAATAGAAATACCATTTGACCCAGGAATTCCACTCCTAGGAATTTATCCTAAGAATGCAGCAGCCCAGTTTGAAAAAGACAGATGCACCCCTATGTTTATTGCAGCACTATTTACAATAGCCAAGAAATGGAAGCAACCTAAGTGTCCATCAGTAGATGAATGGATTAAGAAGATGTGGTACATATACACAATGGAATATTATTCAGCCATAAGAAGAAAACAAATCATACCATTTGCAACACCATGGATGGAGCTAGAGGGTATTATGCTCAGTGAAATAAGCCAAGCTGAAAAAGACAAGTACCAAATGATTTCACTCATATGTGGAGTATAAGAACAAAGAAAAAAACTGAAGGAACAAAACAGCAGCAGACTCACAGAACCCAAGAACAGACTAACAGTTACCAAAGGGAAAGGGACTGGGGAGGATGGGTGGGAAGGGAGGGACAAGGGGGACAAAGGGGCATTACAATTAGCAGATGTAATGTTGGGGGGGGCACGGGGAGGGCTGTACAACTCAGAGAAGACAAGTAGTGACTCTATAGCATCTCACTATGCTGATGGACAGTGACTGTAATGGGATTGGTGGGGGGGACCTGATGAAGGGGGTAGTTTAATCACCATAGTATTGCATATGTAATTGTAGATTAATGATACCAAAATAAGCAATTAAAAAAAAGTATCATTTCTTTTTGGGGCCAGTACTTATAATACTTAAGATTTTAGGGTCAATAATATCAAATTACAGATCTGGAGAAAGATAAGCTAAAAGTTGGAAAAAAACTAAAATATGAATGAATATTCAGTGAGCCATTTTTCCACCACACCTAAGCAGTTTCTCAAGAAAGCAAGTTCTGATTTTAGATTCATTTGTATTCTGCCAATAGAGTATAGTAACTTCAACTAAGGATAGACTTTTTGTTATCATTGGAACGGTATCATTGAACACCTCTGTGTAGCCTTAACCAGACACTTACATCCTCTGGATGACAGTACAAAACGAAGACATCGGATAATCTGTGAAGATCATGCCAACCCAGAGTCCACACGTCTAACCTGCTAGTCAAGTGGTAGAGAAAACGGTGTCCAAGCACATCTTTACACAGGGTAGTAGTACCTTTTTGCCAGGAAGTGCATAACTGATGTTGTTTCTTTGAGAATTGTGAAAATGCTTCA
Source organism: Phataginus tricuspis (assembly GCA_029783875.1). NCBI lineage: Eukaryota > Metazoa > Chordata > Mammalia > Pholidota > Manidae > Phataginus > Phataginus tricuspis. Next base: position 28,233,626 of record JAQQAC010008525.1, read on the forward strand.
CAGGATCATATGTAGAAGTATAAAAAAAAAATCACAGAAGAAAACACACATCTATGTATACTTAGTGATTATCTGCTTGCCATTCAAACATCTCCAAGATATTTCAAATAAGAATTTTTAAAGCAAAAACATGAACCACACTTTTTTCTATAATGGTAACTATTGTGTTGCTAGTCCCACCCAACAGGAAGGAGGTGTCCGCACCCGCTCTCTCAGTGCCCCTCTGCCTCCAGGATGTGCAGAGCCAGGGCAGAAGCAGAAGCTGCTTCCCGTGCATCCTGCACGAGCAACATGCAGTGGGTGAGGCCCCGGCTGGCGGGCTCTCCAGCACCCCCACCAGGAAGGGAGCTGAAGGGTCCCTGCACTGCAGCCCTAAACCCTCTCCCACCACACATCCAGTTTGCTTAGCCTGCTAGCAATGCATGTGCTCAGAGGGCATTAGAGGGGGAAAAAAAGACTGTTTATTAATCACCTTCTCCTGCTACTTAACTTCCTTTCTTTCCTATTTCCATTCTGCTTTCGGTTCAGTTTGTAGGTAGACTGTATGTTGGTCTGCTTTATGTTCTATGAGTTCCCGTTAGCCTTTCTTTCAGTCTTCCTCGTCTTTAAAAATGCCCCTGTTGAAGCCATGTCAATGCCTTTCTATTTGGAATACCGAATAATATTAAAAGGTACAATATTTCTTTTTACAATATCCATCTATGAAAAGCTACCAAAATTAGTATGAAAAGATACTTGTTATCCTATTCTTGTTTCTCTGTGCTGTATATAAAGTAAAGTGGTTATTAACTGAATCAACATCATTACACCTGCAATTAATTTTAAAGCAGCATTAGATCACTGAATAGAGGATGCTAATCAATATTCTCTATTCTTAATGAATATTCTTGAAAGCATAACTTGATCAGCATTACCTGTTTCCTCTCACGAAGCATCAAGACCTATTCAAGTTCATTTCACAAGTTTAAATGCTATCATTCAAAACCCTGAATACACAAAAGCACAGTATTAACCTTTGGGGGTGAAAACCATTATTAATTAGTTTATTAAGACATGGTGTGAAAAGTTATTAAAATATTTCAACTTACGATATTTATTTAAATTAAATGGCACCAAGTTAAGTACAAGTCAGGTATATGTTATTCAATACCTTAAACATGAACTTATTAAATTGAGTAAATATAGAAATTTTTTTCCTTTGAATTTCTTCTCCATTAAATTTTAAACCAAAAATACATTTATCCAATTGCAACTTGGGAAGCATTTGATGTCTCTCGTTTTGAAATCTTGGGATATTTTTTGTGTCACCACTACCAACTTCTCTTGTTTATAAAAATTTCCCTTTACTATTATGACACCGATATGGTGAATTTATCTATGCTTGTTCTGACATTTTATATACTTAAGCCCAACAGTTTTGAAGTAATAGGATTCTAAATGTAAACTTTCTGATATAT
>JAQQAC010008525.1:28235092-28272074 GCA_029783875.1 Phataginus tricuspis
AAGCCTAACAGTTTTGAAGTAATAGGATTCTAAATGTAAACTTTCTGTGGAAATTAATACATTTATTTTCCATTAATCTACCTGCCCTGATGGTTAAATAAAACAATAAAACCATTCAAAACTATTCATTTGCTAAGGCTGCCGAAATAAAGTACCACAAAATGAGGGACTTAAACCATGAAAATATACTGTCTCAGAGTCTGGAGGCTGGACGTCCAAGATCAAGGTGTCGGCGAGGTCGGTTCTTTCCGAGGCCGTGAGGGAGAATCTTCTCTAGTCCCTGATGGGTTGCTGGTAATCTCTTGTTCCAAGTTTATCACTGCCTTCATCTTAGAGAACCCATCCCTCTGTGCGTGTCCCTGCTCAGATTTCCCTAGGGGCCACCCTAGTGAACTCATTTTTAATCTCATACCTCTGTAAAAACCCTCTATCCAAATAATGTCATGCTCTGAGCTACTGGGGCTCAGGTCTTCTTCAAATGAATTTTGGAGGAGCACAATTCAACTCATAACAGTGCACCTCACAGCAGTAACAATATGCCACACACAATGTTTAAAGTAACAAACTTAAGCAGTTACTATTGTTAGCCTCCTTGTACAGGTGAAGAAACATATTCTAATATTTATTTTTAGATACCTTTTCCTGTTAACCTCAGATGTTTATAGATTTTGATCTCAACATATTAGACATTATCTATATGAGGTACTCTATGTAATTCCCTTTAAATCTAATCAGCGTCATAACTCACAGTTCATTTTCATAGCCAAATGCCGAGTTTTCATACTAAGCCCAGCGATGCTAACAGGAAATGTTCATTAGGTGCCCGCTTACTGATTGCTGCTGTGCAATGAACGCACTTCACAAAATACCGGGACATCCTCTCACTGTGCAGCGAGTAACCTCGACTTCATGTGCAAACGGAGACATTTTAAAAATTGGTTCCTTTGATGTTCATATGCCAGATACTACCTCATACATGCAATAGTTATAATTTAAATAGGCCACTAGCCTGGGATGAATGGATTACAAATGGTCTTTAACATATTGATTGATTAATGGATATCACTCTTTTCCAACCAGGATCTTTATGCCTACTATGCTGGGAATAATCTGAATGCAAAACGTATTTATTTTTATATTTGTTTTTGGAAAAAAAGCACAAGATATGTATTTTTTTCTGGTTTGCCTTTTAAAAAAGATATCATGCTTCACCAAATTTTTGAGACTCAATTTCTTTGTCTCCTTTCCTCATTTTGAGATGAACTATGATTGCTTATGTTTTTAAATTGCTTCACAGAGAAACTAAGTATATAAAGGATATAAAAATCAAACGTTCACCAAGGAATTACTAAGCCCAGTATTATTATGTGGGGACCCTTGACCAAAAGACCATTTCTCAGACATTTATGTCATTGATGTTAAAATAGCATTCACTAAATAAAGTTCCTCTAGAGTAGTAGTTGCTGCAAAAGAATATATTCTACTAGGCCATTAATGCTTTTATTTTTAATGTAATTTTATTGTATTTGAATTCTGTTTTCACTTGAAAAAGTAAAATATCTTTGGGTCAATTTTCCTAGGATCTGTGACAAAGATTGAGGTGCCATGCTGGGTGCTGTTGATGTGAAAAGAAACAAGATAAGTGGGACAGTGTCCCTGCCCCTGGGACCCCCAGACTAGTTGGAATAGTCAGAAGACTCGTACACAAGGATGCACATGCTGAGCATATCAATGAACGCAGACAACACAGAGTGTTTACACAGAGCAGCTGATTGAAGCCTGATGCAGAGGCATTGCTGACCAGCGATACCCAAGGCCTCATACAATGCACGTTGTTGACACATAGGACATTTTAACTATTAATGAATTGATGAGTAGAAAAGGGGCTCTGGATCTGGGGTTTGGAGGATAGCTCAACAAAATTATTTTCTTAGACATCAAGTTCTAAATTTATAAGATTACAGATGAAAAAAACAATTACCTTTCCCAAGTCATTTCCACTTAAATACACACTAATTGCAGTGGCTATTCAAGGAGCAGTCACCTGTTCTGGGCTTCTTCCAAAGATTTCAAAATCTTGCCTCCTGCAGTTCTGTTTAGTCTCCCTATCCAGTTTCTAATAATGATAAGAACATCCAGGTTGAGATCAAAACAATAACTTCATGTTTTTTTTTAATTTTAAGCCACTAAGAAATAATTTGTGGCAATTTTGTTGAATTTAAATGTTAACATATAGTAGGCCCTCAACAAATGTATTTTGAGTGAAAACAACAACAGAACAAGAAGTGTGGTAACAAGAAGATGCTCACTGTGACAGTCATTTGCATGTTCTGATGAAACGGTGCTAAAATAATGATGTGATAATAAGATGTACTGGATATTAATTATGAACTTCGCACCCAATCCTATCATTTTATGACAGTTTTTACTATCCAAGATCAACGAGTTAGTTAATCTAAACCAAGCCAAGGAAATTTTAATGAAATGATTTTTCTTTGTGAATTAGAAGGAAATGGTCAGTATTTTAGTCTATATGAGTATTTTATTAAACAATGGCTGAAATAAGAAAAGGCAATGAGATGACTTTATATATCTTGATTTCCACAAGACCCATCCTTCCCTCCTTCCTATAAAGAGGGTCAGAGCTACTAGAAATTAAAATTCAGTGTTGTTCAAATGCAGCATAAATAGGTTACTTCTGTCCATACATGGCACTTGGAATAAATTAAAACAAATAATTATTAAATGGTTCTTAAATGATTACTTTAATTATTTATAATCATATAATGTAAATGTTTATATTAAATTTACAGCTTAAGTTTTTATGTAATTAAATTTAATACAAATTTAATTTATAGGTATAATTTAATCCCATTGTAATCAAATCATTTGAAATTATTAATTTATTTAATATTTACATTATTAAATTATCAAAATAATTTTAAGTTTTTGTTAAGTCATATTTAGTGTGAGATATTTTTACTGTTAAAATTATCTCATGTGTGAGCTTCTTTCTTCATTTGCATCATAGCCCTGTGAGATTTGCTAATTTCCAGTTTGCAGATTAGGACATGAGTCTGAGAGGTTAAGCGATATGCCGAACTTGTAACCGGACCCAGTCCTCTGACTTCAAGTCCAGCAACATTTTTATTTCTTTCAGATTTTCTTTCTTTGTTTTCGCTCTACTCCCCAAACAGGTATTGTGATGTTGAATTTCAAAAGTTTTCCACTAAAAATAGATGTTAATAAAGGCAAAAAAAAAAAAACCTTCAAAATCAGAAGAAATTTTCAAATTCTCAGAGACTGTTCTAATAAGAATAAGAGTAACTTATTTAAGATACAGAGAACAGATTGGCAGTATAAACTTCCAGTTATAAAATAAGAAGTCATGGCTTGTAATGGACAGCATGGGGACTGTAGTTAACAGTATTGTATTATGTATTTGAAAGTTGCTAAGAGAGTAAATCTTAGAGAAGTTCTTGTCACAAGATAAATATTTGTAGCTATGTATGGTGATGGACAGTAACTAGACTTACTGTGGCAATCATTTCACAATGTGTAAAAATACAAATCAGTATGTTGTAGACCCACTGCTAATATAATGTTATATGTCAATTATACTTCAATTAAAAAAAAGCGTCTTATTTATTTATCAATGCTCAGATGACAAAATATGTATTATCATATTACTAAGAATGGATAGTTAAAATAAACTTATGGTGATTATTAGATATTTTATTACAAAGACAGATTTTTTTTTTTACCTATGAGTACTCTTGATCGATTTTTTAATAATTCTTCATTCTTAGTAATTATCAGGTACTAAGATAAAACATAAAAGATGAAGATAGAATTCCATTTTTAACTTATTCCATTTGTATGCTTAAGTGAATATGGAACTACACGATTATGAACTGAAATATAACTGGTTCATCCTCAAAATTCAAAAGTAAAGACTTCCCTGTCTTTCTTAGGACAAAGCCTGTGCATTAGTAGTGACAAAAATATTTTCTGACAGCAAATATTACTCCCAAACATTCAGCTTAACAGGTTTGCCGTACCCTGTGGCTTGCAAAGCAAAGAAAGCAGACGTGAGTCCGTGGTGTGGTTTCAACGTCAGGCTTCTCATTGCCTTAGAAGCAGGAGTGATGCAGTTCAGAGTGTTCAGCCCACTTTGAATCTAAACCTGTTGAATTCTAAGTCCCATTCTGCAGTGAACAGCACCTTCAAAAGAAGCTTTTGAAAAATCCCCTGGGACAGCAGGGAACCCACATAGAGAGGATGTGGCCGCAGGCCTGAAGAGCAGTCTCCCATAGACCTTGAGGTGCTCTTAGCCCCCAAAGTAACGTGCCTCTCAAGCTGCCGGATCATGTTCATTGTTCTTGTGACTGTAAATTAGCCTTGAGATCCACAATTTCAAATAATGAAAATGTTAATAAAGAGGGTTTTTTCCTCCAAGGAGTTCCATGAACACGATTTCTTCAGTTTGGGGTGGTTTACAAACTTCCTAGAGCCTTCCCCTTGAGTGGGAGCCTTCTGTGAATGCCTTTCCCAGACTTCAGGAGCTCATTCTCTTTATTTTCTCCAGACATGTAATGAAATCTAATTCTCCTATTCTGTGTAGTCCTATTATTCAGGCAGAACATATTTTGCTAGTAGTAGTGGTGATCACAGTAATAATATCTGGTGATTAGAATAAAAACAGCTAATATTTTGTTTGTGCTTCTTATATGCTAGGTCCTATGCTAAATGCTTGTCCTGAACGTCATTCCAGCCCCCTGCTATGGGGGGAGGTCAGCTTAGCAGGTTATTTATCTTCATTCTGCCAAGGCAGGCACAGAAGCATTGCGCACAGCCTGGACTCAATCCAGCTCAAAAGCCTGTGCTTTCGATTAATCAATATGCTATAAGGCTCCCTTTATGGCTAAATAAACCTGACATTTAGGTTAGAGACACAGTAAGTGAGGGGCATGTCAGTGCTTGATCAATCAATCAATCAGACCCTACTCTCTTGCTGGTTAGAATCCAATGGCAGAAATGACTTGCCTCACAACATACAGATTAGTAACGTTAGCGGCAAGTGGGCACTGGTATCTGTAGTGTGCTCGTGGAGACTTGGAGGCTTAGCAGACCTTTCTTGGCTAGGCTGGTACACGAGGCCGTGAGAGAGGAGGAATTCATGCAGGCAGCCATACCACCCGATGAGTTTCATCTATTGATTTGCTTCATTCCCCATCCCAGAAAGGAGAAAAAATACAGATGGCCCAGAGTCACACAAAACGCTTACCACAGACAATCAAGTGTGTCGTCTAGATGTTATATAAATATTTAATTTATGTAATTATATTTTGCAAAAATAGAATATGTTTATTCTTTTGATGGGTAAAATAAGAAGGAAGTGTTTATTGCTTTCTGTGATTGAAATCCTACCACACATCTTCACATAGAGTTAGGCTCTCATTAAACATTTGTTGAGCAAGATGAATTAATTCTAAAAGTGATATAAACTTTAATAACTCTATTAAAAGAATAAATACCTATCGAAGGATGTTTACTCCAGTTCTTTCATGGATTTAAATAATTTAATATTAACGTGTTTCATGGGCTTATATTTTTAGACAAGGCTTTTTATCATCTTGGATGTAAAAGGTATAAATATAGCTTAAGGGCATTGTTAGGATAGATGTCAGCTCACCAAACTCCCAGACTTTAGGATTTCATCATAGAGACTAACAGGAAGTTAGATTTGAAAGATTAAACAGTGTTACTAGAAATTATATGTTTGGCTGTGTTCTGGTTTTCCAAAGTACGACGTTTGTCAATTTACAGGACACCGGTGTGATCTCAGGTCTCACTGGCTTTGTCCTGGCTCTTTTCATATTTGTTATATGAATTCTGTACTATCCTGAATCCTAAGAAGCTCTGTATGAATTAATCACAATACAACTTTCATATAGACGCATCAGCTCTAACATGACATTGACTAGTTTATCACTTTTTGGAAGAGTTATTTTTAGTATATATTCTGAGAGTTAGTAAATATTTCACTTGTTTGCAATTTCACCAAAATCATGGAGTAAAATCTAGCTATAACTCATCACTAAAGGAATTAATGGAGTTGATTAAGAGACTTAGTTTCATTCAGCGTATTTTACAGTTGTGTTATCATTTTGAAAATGTGACTACCTGAAGTGTTAAAGTTGAGCCAGGGTACCCTTCTGCTCTCTTCAAAAGTCTTCTAGAAGCATGCCTGTGAGACTCAGGAGGGGACCAGAAATCTATAGAAACAGTTTCTGGTGTGCAAGGGCTGCATTTCAGACATTTTCAAATATAATCCTATTGTTGTATTGGTTAGTAGAGTATGTTTAAAGGATTAAAAATACAGTTTAATATTTATAGTTATAGTCACGCATACTGGTCATCCCAGGTTCTGAGTCTGCTTGTATAAATATAACACAATCATCAGGAATTCTTTCAGAAGATATAATTTTTAAAACAATTCACAATAAGGTGCATGAACTCATGATACACAATATACACAGATAAAAAGGGAAGGAAGAATAAAATCTGGAGTGAATCTCTCAGGATGTGAATTGCCATCATTTGGTACATGCAGAACATATCTGTCCAACTTCCAGTTTTGTTTTGAAGATATAAAGTCATTAGGTTGGGAGAGAGAAAGGGAAATAAAATTATATTCCTTTAGGGGACATGTACAAGACACTAATCGTAAAAAACAGAAACTGAAGACTGAGAGAACATACTGCTGTGAGTTCTGTGGTGAGATGTCTCCCGTGATCTCACGAGTCCAGAACTCCATCAAGCTGGACGCTCCCTGCAGGCAGGAAACTGAGCTCTCTACCTCCACATGACCAGGCACAGGGCAGTAACTAATATGTGATTGTTACTCATATGGTATTTGTGGATTAAGGGAAGGACTACATATATGAATCAATCACTGAAAAATGGATGAGAATGTGATTCTAAAAATTCTCTTCAAGCTTTTCTCTGCTTTCATGTTTTCTGTGTTTGCTGGCAGACAGCTTGCTAATCAGGTAGGTGCATGAGCTCTGGCAGAAGAGGCTATCCTATTAGTCACTGATTCAGGATTCAGATGAGAAAAGTCACATGTAGGTATTGTAGCAGAATGATTGTTATAGTAGCCATTTTCTTATTTGGCTAATTTTCAGGAATGCTGTAGATTTTAATCTCTCATATCTGAGTATGATTAATTAATACCAAAGACAGAATCACATGGCAACTCCTAGGAGGCTGTCTGCTATCATTTTCTATTTCTGGTTGGTGTTCACCTACATGGACATTTCATATAATGAGTTACATATATTGCAAATATGCTAATATATCCAGTGACACATAACTTGCATTAAGAAATATATTAATTTGTATCAGTGGGTGGATTCAAGTCTGCATTTAGACCTCAGGGCATTGTGACTCACACCTGTTCTTTTTTAATCACATATATTTGTTAATACAAGTGTTAATTTAGACAACTAAGGGTATATATTAACACAGACAATTTTGTAGTAGATAATATGGATTATGTAATTGACATGTAGTAGGTAATATGGATATGTAATTTGAAGCAACATTAACTCTTATCTTTTATCCGCTATGCACCCATCTCTACCAATACATGTGTATGTCTTTTTATCTACCATCTGACCTATGCTTGATCTAAAAATTCATTTAAGCTATGCTGAAACTAAGTTATTCACCTATATCTAGGATATATGAACAGCCTTTCATTACATTTTATAAATATTAAGAATAGTTCTGAAATAAAGAAAAAACTTTTTTTAATTCTATAAAAGTAATTGAAAGGAGAAGTATACACTGATATCGTATACTAAAAAGATTGGAGAATCACTATGTTTGTAATGTTAAATAGAGAGACATGATTAAGTAGCTAAAATATTTATGAAATGAAATGGTGTCCATTTAGTTGTAATACAATTTATTGCCAAAATTTTAAGGCATTTTGCAATATCCCCTCTAAATTACCAGTTAATGTTTTCTAACATTTAAAAACCGTGTGGTGAGATTTTTAAGGTACCTACAAGAATGAACAGGCATGAAAATGCAAGCACAGTATTCCTTCCTCTGTACATCCGAACCACTGCATGGGTGCGATTTTTCCAGCAGGTTCACTCACATAAGCCATTAGGTTCAGCACCTCCCAGTTCCTGAGGCTTATGGACTATAGCGCTTAAAACCATCCATATTGAGCTTGGGAGATTAGCACAAAATGATTCTCCTCCAGCAGATGATGTGTTTTCTCTTTTGACTTTTCTGTGTTGCAGTTTATCATGCTGACGTACCTGTTCATGTTGGCCTGGCTGGGAGTCACAGCGTTCACCTCCCTGCCAGTTTACATGTACTTCAACCTGTGGACCATCTGCCGAAACACCACCTTGGTGGAGGGAGCGAATCTCTGCTTGGATCTTCGTCAGTTTGGTAGGTGGATATCTCACTTTGTTTTACCTAAATGTCTGCCTCCCAAATACTGTAAATTACTTTAGAAGCATAACGACTTTACCCAGGAGATCATTGTAGCAGAGTATTCACTTTTAAGACATTCTTTTTATTAAATAAGCAGGAATCGAGGACTGATTGGAAGTTGATCTCACTGCAAGACGCACAAGTTCATGTAGTTGAACAGGCCACCAGGTTGTATTCCCTGGTATTAGCAGCTATAATCATGATTTTCTGTCCTGATTCCCTTCCATATTTTCAGACTCAATGTGATCTTTGCATCCTACTTTCAATCTCCATGATAAACTATATGATTATGAAGACTAGTGTGGATATCACCTGAGAAATATGTACTTGTCTTCTGAAATAGGGCAAAAAAGCTTAGCATCTAATAATAGCAGAATCAAAGAATGTGAAATAACATCAGCAGTCCTCTTTTGTCATTTTTATTTCGGACTTAAACCTCATGTAATAATAATAGTTTATGGGATATGGACTTGGGATTTTTGGATCCTATTCTAAATGGTTTATGTAGACATGTTTGCTTCTCACAACAATTCTATATGGTGGACACTATTATTATCCTCTTTATAAATGACAAAACGGAAGCACAAGGAGGTTGAATGACATGCTCAAGGTTATACGGCTACTAAGTGACAGACCCAGGATTCATACCCAGGCAGCCTAGCTTCAGAGTCTGTGTTTTTACTTATAAGTCTGCTGCCCTCCTGTTGAAACAGGTTCTGAACTATGAAGGTGGAAAGGTGGGGGTCTAATCTCCCCTAACCTATTTGGAATTCTCTTCTATCATGTGCAAAAACATGGAAGCTACAGAATTTATAAAAGATATGCAAATCCACACATTTGAATGGATTTTTTTCAGAGAATAACTATTACAGTCTAACCTGTTAACATCTGGGAAAGCACTAAATGTTTTTCTCTGATGAGGGTTCCTCATACTCCAGGAAAATGGGGAACATTTCCCTCCATGGTATCTGTAGCCAGCGGCTTGGTAGGTGCCCTCTAGATACATTGGAGGGGACAATAGAGCTCTTGTATTGCCATCTGGCTGAGTGTCCCCAAACTGTGACCCACCCACCATCCTGTCCGCGGGGTCCTCGGGCCCTTTGTCTGATGCAAATAAGAAGCAGGGTGATGTGCTCAGTGGATGAAGTTCCTGGCAAGAAGACGATGGAGGGAGCATGGACAGCTCTTCCATGCGTGTTTTTCACCTGGATTCACATCCCAGGTAAATGCAGAAAGAGGAACCTCAGTGACTGTGGTTGGTGGTGGCCACTCTATGGAGGTGGCTCTGCACCTGCCCTCCCTCTCACCATCTTATTTTGTTCTGCTGATCCGAAAAATTAGAATCGGAAAAGGTGGGTATAGTCTCTCCCAGAGGATTGCCAGATGAGATACAGGACAGCCAGTTAAGCTGAATTTCATATTGCCAAGCAAGAGAGTTTTTAGTAAAGTATGCCCCAGATATTGCATGGGACATACTCACCAGTAAGTGTAAAGCCTGACAGTGATTAAAGCTGCTCCTCAAACCTTAGCACTGTTTACAGCTGACCTGGTTTACTCATATTTATGTTTTCACCACGACATGGGGGTGGCATTTTTCGGATGTCATGCAACATTTTACAGCAGCTACAGGGCTTCCTGTTCGCCCTTAACACATTTATTTGCCCTCCAGATAATTCGTCCTTAATAAAAATCCGGAATGTACAAATACAATGTTATAATCAAGGGGTATCAGAATAGAAAAGAACCACTCCCCAAAATGTGGTTATTTTATGTTAGTGTAGAAACTGGATACATACACTGTTAATAGGAAATTTTTGTGTGTTTAGCTATGTGTCACTGCTAATTAGTGAACTATATTCATTTCTGCTAAATAATTTAAGAATGTGGTAAAATCATGGCTCTGTTTTTCCTGCGTAGGCTCGTCCCCTGTGTAGGTATTCCTGTGTTAGGTTACCTGTCAAAGGGGACTTAGGTTACAGATGGAATTCAGGTGACTAATCAGCCGATGGAAAGATAACAGAATTGCCCTGGATGGTCCAGGTGGGCCACAGTAATCACAGGGTCCTTAAGAGTGGACAAGGCAGAAGAGGGGGCCAGTCAGCAGCAGGGGGCATGGGTGCCAAGAGGCCGTGCTGTTGGCTGTGATGGTGGAGATGAGGGGCCAGGAGACAGAAGGTGGTCAGCCTGCAGAAGCTGGACAACGGTACTTCAGATATTCTGTCATCTTTAAAACTCGTAAATGATAAATTATTTGAAAGCTAGGTATTTATATTTCCCAGTAGGGAGTTAATTTTCCATCACCCTGTAAGGGATCATAGCATCATAGCACATCCATTCATTCTGTTTACCTCCAAGTCTAGCTTACGACTTCCTCGATAAAAAATTATACCCTGGGCAGTGGTGCTTCAACAGCCCCAAGACCACCAAGAATTTTTTGTTCTCCTTAGTCATGAAAGTAATGGTTACTGTAGACACACATTATGTATAATTTTTTCTGAAGGTTTTCTTTTCCAGGCACAACCAATTCTTATGAAGATAGAAATGTATTGCTTCTGGTTAGCCAGCTTAAGCGATATTAAAAACACTGGTGAAAGAGCCTATGGTGGCAGAGTCAGGCACCAAATTCTTACGTTGTCCCTCATCCTTCTCCTGGCCCTGCAGTATGTTCTGGCTGTTTCTCTCGTAGAGTCCTACCTTGTTAACTTGCTTTTAAGACACTGGAAATATCATCATGTATATTTTAGCTGAAAACTTTTCTGTATTGAGTAAACAAAATATCTAAATGTATTCCATATTTAGAGAAATTAATAAATCTGAATAATTTACTTAATTTTGGGTTCGGCCAATTTGGCTACTCATAGACAGAAACACATGAGGCAAAAATCATCCAGTTTTCAGATTTGTGCTACAGCCCATCTTACATATGCATGTTCATTTTTATAGTTTCCTATCATACAAATGTTGATGCACAAACTACAATTAATTTGTAATACGTATATTTGTAGTATATGGTTTTTACATCACAAAAACCACATCATATATATAACGTCTGTAGTACTGCAGACTGGGTGGGGGGGCTGGGGATCGGGAGAGTGGTGAGAGTCCTGGGGAGAAGTGGTCTGATTCTGGCTGCATTTTGAAGATGGGGGTCGCAGACTTCCCTGCTACATTGTATGTGGGTTGGAGAGAGAAGAGGAAATTATTTTCTGATGGCGCAAGCTGGGAAGATACATTTGAGATCAGATGAAATGGGAAAGCCCAGGAGAGGAGCTTGCCGTGGGTTGGGGGTGCAGGCAAGGGAGGGGGTCAGCACTCAGTTTTGAAGATGTGTTTCTAGATGCTTACTAGAAATCTAAATTGAGTTGTCAAGTAAGAAACTGGAAATAAGAATCTTAATTTCAGAAGAGAGGGATGGGGCTGGCTGTTTGGATGTAGGAGTCACTGATAATATTGAAAATCCAAAGCTCTGAGACTGAATGAGATTGGCAAGAGAGAAGGAGGTGGGGTCGGGGGTGGGGTGGAGGCTGAAAGGTTCTGAAGGAGGAGGAACCTGACAGACTGAAAAGGAGAAGCCAGGGGGACAGGAAGACAGAAGCAGAAGTGTGGGTTCTGGAAACTGGTGCAGAGAGCGGAGGGAAGAGGGCGTGCCTCCTGCGCTCTGCCTGGCAGGGAAAATGAGGGCAGAGATGGATCTTTGGCTTAACAAGCGCAGGTCACTGGTGCTCTTTACAGGAAGTCCTCCATGGAGGGATGGGCAAAATCTGGCAGGACAGGGCTCAAGTGGAAATGAAAAGAAAGGGAATGCTGACTGTGAGCACCGGCAATTCTAGGAGTTTTGCTGCAAATGTGAATAGAGATGGGGCTAATGAAACAATCGCACGGCTGAGCTGTGCGTGTGACTGAAGGTAGCAGAGCAGCGTGGAGAAAGCACCTGCCCCAGGGCAGCTGCCTCCCCAGTGATGGTGTATCAGTCAGATCTCATGGGGGCTCTTATCTCCTGTCTCTCAGAGCCCTTGTGGCAGGAACAAAAGGTCACAGAGAAGGATCTCTGCATTCAGTGCTCTGCAAGTAGCTTATTTTGTAATCAAAATAATTGCACAAACTATTGGCCTAGCAGAATGGCAGCACTTCCACAGAAGGAGCAGATCACTCCTCCTGCCCGACACGAGATCTGTGGCGGTGTGCGACCACGTGCCAGTGGAGAACACGACACTCCGCGAGCATTCATAGACTTGGATTTCACAGTTCCATGGTGGAGTCCAGAAAAGCATATTTTTGAAAATTCCCCAGGTGATTCTAATGCATTTGGTCCATCAACCAACTGGAGCAAGGGCAAATATGAGTGAAATTAGTTTCTGTATTTCCCCTTATTAATAGCACTGTTTTCAATATTAGCAGAAAAAAATTACTCCTTTGGGCAATATGCTTTTATAGACTAACAGAAGTTTGTACCAGCAGGATAAAATGTAGATCCAGACTTCCATGCAGTCTGGGACATAGTTATCAAAATAATTGCGATGCCTACACCATTACATTAATGGACCAAACCAGTGAGTTAGTGACAATCGAATCTGAGGATTCTGGTGGCTGGTTTCAATTGAACTCAGATTGAAAATGCTTTCAATTGCTTGAAGGCTAAATAGTTTTGATCTTCCATTCATAATTCCATTCATAATTATCATCTAGCAATGAAAGCTGAGGAAGAATTTTTCCATTATAATATAACATAAAATGTTATGATTTTATCAGTGCAAATTTCTTTCTCTCTCTCAGGGCTCTTTGCACACATGTATAATACTCACCTGTAATTTTCTACCTGTTGCAGGGATTGTGACAATTGGAGAGGAAAAGAAAATTTGCACCGTTTCTGAGAATTTCCTGAGGATGTGTGAATCCACTGAGGTGAGCGGTTTTAATTTTGCCAGAATTTTAGCTTCTTTTTGTTATTTGAAAATTACATGATTAAATCTGTATTGGATTTTTTTTTCCCTTTTTTCCTTCAGAGGCAGTGATGTTACACACACTAGAGAATAAACATGAATGAGATGTTCTGCCTATTTCAGTAATATCATAAATATTTTTTTCTGGAAATTTATTTTAATGAAAGCTGAAAAATTATAAGATTGTATTTAAAAGGAGATAACTAGCCTTATTATTTTTACAATATTACTAAAAACCATTATTATTAATCACGATCTTTATAACAAACATTAAAATGCAGTTGAAAGATATAAATAATTTACAGGAGGATAATAATATTTTTGATGGTGTAAGGGATTTATCATCCGCTCACTCTGTTAAAGATGTACAAAGGTCTTATTCATAAGACAGCAGCAGTTCTGATCTGTCTTCTGCTTGTAACGTTGTAACACCTCTGGTGCTCTGTGGTTTCCTTTGCAGCTGAACATGACCTTCCACTTGTTTATTGTGGCGCTTGCTGGAGCGGGGGCAGCCGTTATTGCTATGGTAAGACCTCAAAGCTCTGAGGCTTGGTTTTTCAATTTAAATTACAGAGCTGTTTGCTTGTAGAGACAATGATTCATCTCTAATGCTTGAAGTTCATATGAATCATATTTATTTTTAATATCAGTAAGAGAAGGGAGGGACAACAATGGGCAAATAAACAGTGAAAAACAAGTCTTAACCTAAAGAAATACTGTCATTACAATAGACATAATATGTGGGTATCAGTTTAAGGATTAAAACACTGAGTACTATTGGTAACAAAAATTAATAAATTCATTAGCATTTTAGAGGTTAGATCACTCTTATCTCTGTAGCATATACATATACATATGTATCAGTGTGCTATTCTAAATAGTCTGATTGAGTCCTTCTCTTTCATTGTCCTTTTTTCCTCTTTAAATAAGAACATTAAAAAAGGCATAATGAGCCACTTTTTAAAAAAGGGCTAACTTACTTTTCTTAACATAAACCTCGGTAGTTTCATGTCACATCTTCTACATCTATTTATCTTCAGAAATTGTAAGAACAGGTCCTTAAAATCAGGCTGTCACCAGGTTTTGAGGACTTAGTCTCTTCCTTTGTAAGTCCCCATGAATTCCACTTTGTAAGCTCCCCAGAACGCCAAACATCAGCCATGAACAAACACCCCGAGCATGGGTAATAGCTTTTGCAGGCGAGGTCTCATCCTTATGTTTGTGATCTAGAATATAAGTAGTATAGAACTCTGCAAGGCTCCCAGAATCTCACAAATGTTATAGCCAATTCAATATGCAAAAATGATTAATTCATTTGGATTTATTTAATTCTTTTCCTTTTGGTGCCAATACATTGTCTAATGTGTTGGTGAAAGGAACACTTTTTAAAAAATTAGTGTTTGATCTCTTGTCAAAGATTAAAAATAGGAATGATGAGACAATGGTAATGTGCAAATGAGCCATTTCAGACCAATTATTTTTAGTAGTTCATAAACACTATATTGAGGTCTGATTCTATTTTATTTAAAATGTTTTCAAAAATAACGAAAAGGGATGTGTCAGTGCTCAAGTGAGCTTTCAGATATTTCATTAATTTAATATGATGTTAATTATTTCAACATTTGGGAGTGTACAAATCTCTACAAAGGAATTTCATTTCAGAATATGAATAAGATTAATCATGTTGGCTGATTAATTGGAGGGATCACAATAAAACAATAAGCAAAGGCCTTATATTCTTAACCTAAAATCAGTGTTAAAATGTGCCATCAATATGTTCTGGGCAGTTATGTTCCAAACATTCATGAGCCAAGTACCACCCAGCC
Organism: Phataginus tricuspis; assembly: GCA_029783875.1. NCBI lineage: Eukaryota > Metazoa > Chordata > Mammalia > Pholidota > Manidae > Phataginus > Phataginus tricuspis. Next base: position 28,250,379 of record JAQQAC010008525.1, read on the forward strand.
TGGCTATGAGGTAAGAGGAAACATCTGGACATTTGTATTCATACAAACATTCCTGTGTGATGGATAATTTTTAGAGGCATGCATGTGTTCAAGCAATATACACCCACGTATGAAAGGATTATCAAAGAACTTTTTGAAAAGAGGTGTGTGATAAAGCAGTTGTTTGCATTTGCAACATATTCAGGCATACGTGAATCGAGGAGTACCTATCTAAATGAATACTGTTATTTAAATGTCCCTCAAAATGCTTACTTTGAAATGATTCTATTATCAAAAGATTTTAAGACAATAGAAATTTGAATGTTCTCTATTTCTTATAGAATCTATGCTTCCCATAGATTTAGATATTAAGTTATAAATAAATTTTATTTCCAACAATAGTTTACAAGAGTATTTTTTGAGCACTCAGCATCCTATGGATATCTATCTATATGCAAAGCATAAATTCCTTAAGAAATAAATAACATCTGAACACTGATATCAGTATTTCTAATTTATTAGGTCTGGTAGTAATTTAGGTCTTAGGTGACAGGGATAAGATAACCCTGCTACTGTTCCTGGAATTAATAGTACTGCCACTGATACAGCTATTGGTTAATATTTCTTTAAACTTACTCTGCTGAAAGCACTGTCAAATGCTCTATATACAGGAACACAGTCAGTATTCATAGCAACTGTCATTAACCTCATCACGATCCCATCAACACAGTATAGCTACCATCATTATTTCTGTATTATAGATAAGAAAATGAGATGAATTGAGATGAATACTATTATTACTTCCACATTATAGATGAGAAAATTGAGATGAATTCAAAATATTTAAAACATCATCTGTATTTGAAGGTAGGGATTATAAGAATTTGTACAAAAATTACTGTATCCTCTACTCCGTATATTTTAGAGACATTAGGAAGTTCTCTATATGCTGACAATTTAGTCAGCTTGCTATCATGCCAGGGTCCAGTGTTGGCTGTTAAGCTCCAGAGGGAGAGTACAAGCCTGGCGGCTGGTGTTCCCCAGAGGCCAGATGAAATGTCTGAAGACCTAGGGGGAAGCACCAGTGTCTGGACTAGAGCCACACAGAAGATCTTTTCAGTATTTCACTCATACATATTTACTAATAACTAAAGGATAGTTTTGAACAGTTAAAAATATTCATTTATGTGGCAAATATTTTCAGTACCTACTGCTGGATAAGCATTCTTCACAGCACTTAATATTTTCATAGGAACAGCAACAAAATATGAAAAACTTGGCTTGTGTATGAGCTTTATTCAGTCCACATGGAATACTGACTAAGCTTTTACTATGAAAATGCCATGGAGTACAGGAATGTAACTCATAGCTTTCAGTCTCCACTAAACAAAATGCAAAACAGGACATAGAACATTCTGAAAATTCTGATTGGTGTTTTTATTGGTAGGCATCTATTTCTTTTATCGTTTATCAAAGTTGTTCTGCTAAGTTTTTTTCTTCTCTCTGTTGACTCCCTTAACATGCCGCAATAGTCACCATTTAGAATTGATTTTGCAGTATCTACGGCCACCTTTATTTCCTACCATCTCCTGTCTTTCAATGTACTATTGACTAATTAAACTTTTAGTTTAATTGGACTAAACTGTGGATAAAAATATTGCCCACCCTTTAAAACTCAGAGAAAGTGTATAACTGACACGACACCTTAGTTTTTCTTTCCTGTTCATAGATCAAAATCCGTCATTTAGAAAACTGCTCTATCACTCCTATGGACCAACAGAAAGGGAATAAAAGAAAAAACTAGTAAGTGATTTCATTGCCAAGTCAGTTCAGGTCAAACCAAGAGCTCCCTTTTGAACATGACGCTATTCTAGCTATTGTGAATGTATATAGATACACAAAATCCATGTGACTCAATACTTGTTCTCTTGTGGTTTGTAACCTAAAGGAAACTGCAGAATTCACTGTATGGAAAATTCACTTGATAATTAAACCCACAAGTGTATTTTGAGGTGCCTGTGATCCCTGTTTCTATTGCACAGTGGGTAGTGCAACTTCTCATCAGTACCACTCATTAGCCTCAAACTTCTATGAGACTATTTCCGATTATTAGAAAACCCAGATATGTGAACAAGAGATGGTAGTCTCACGTTTTGGGCAAATAAGGGCAGAAATGGACACGTGAAGATTAAGAACCAATCTTGGATTCATCAGAGTCATGAAAGAAGAAGAAGACATGCTAAAGGAAAGAGGGGTGAGGAAGGAACACACTTTGCTCATATCATCTCTATTGCCACTGAAATTGCAGTTCCATATTATTGATGAACATAACCTATATAAGCATATAATCTTAATATTTCTTTCCTGACAGCAAGGTGTAATACAGACACTGAGCAGCCTTCCAGTATAAATTGTCTCTGTCTTTGATCAGGTTCACTACCTTATGGTTCTGTCTGCCAACTGGGCTTACGTCAAAGATGCCTGCCGGATGCAGAAGTACGAGGACATCAAGTCCAAGGAAGAGCAGGAGCTTCATGACATCCACTCCACCCGCTCCAAAGAGCGGCTCAACGCCTACACATAAACAGAGCCTTCCTGCCCTTCCTACCACTCAAATGCATTGGTGTTTAACTAAGGGCCATCCAACCATCCAACCTTTTGAAAAATGAAGTGAAAGTGCTTCTCATCAATGAGACGTAGGGTGACTTAGGAATCACCTGAATACAGTTCTTTGTTGTGGTAGCACTTCATTTCCCAATTTGTTAAATTGGTGTAATCAGATCTCTTCTACAAGCTCCTATCCAGCCTTTTCCCTTTTTTTTAAATTTCTCAAACTCACTTAGTAATTCTCTAAGATCAAAGATACTAACATTGTTAAATGCAGAGACTTATTTGATTTTTAACACTTCCCATGTGTTATACATAACACCTTTTACATTATTTCTTATGTTTCAAAGAGAAAAATAGCTTTTTATACTTTTTAGTTTTGATTTCGGTAACTAGTTTTAACTACAGGTAACCTTCAAAGGGACCATTGTACATTAGGAACAATAGATATGATACCACAGTGACTCTTCTTCAAATAGGGAAATCTTGTCTGAAGATCAGTGGCCACATGACCATAGGCCCTGGTTAATGATTTCATCAATCTAAGGTGCAATTTCTAAATTTGTAGTAGGTTAAAAAAAAGTGCTTCTTATCTTTGTTAACATTGTATTTCTTTCTTGTACTTAAAAGTATTTCTCTCTGATTCCTCATGTTTATGTTGCGAGCATGTAGAAACAGTGATGCTAATGCATGGACACCAGGCTTACCTTTTCAAGTTTAGTATAGAGACAATTTTAATGGAAATAACTACTCTGGACCATTGGAAACTGATCTCTTTGTGATTTAAGCAGTGGCTGGATTGGAACTTTTAATATGCTGATGTGGACATGAATTACCTTTATGAAGGTGATATAATAAAAATAAGCATACTAACCCCTCAGTTGTTTTACCTACTTTAAAACGTTTTAATGGATTGCACCTCTGTAAACTATCCCTCAGATATGTATGATATATTTGAAAAGGCTTCCATTAATATAATAGCTTTGCTTGCAGCCTTCCAATCCATGTTGGTTTACCTGTAGTGTTTTTTTCAAGTGTGGTCAGAGCCACCCTAGAATGTATCTTTCCGGTGTGTAGTGATATACTTGTGTTTTTATTTCAAGTAAGTCATTTTAACCAAATGTTCATTCGTATTCATTTATAAGAAGTACCTATATGAAAGGAATAAAAAAAAACAATCAGTATTATTGGACCAAATTTGGTGTTTGTTTTAACTTCGACTCTTCTTTTGATTATTTCTAATGCTACAAGAATGCTGTAAAGTGTCTTTTAAAATGATGTAGCCTGACAAGACATTTTTGTCAGTGTATAAAAGCTCAGTAGTAGTGTGCACTGATTTGACCATTGTGAAATCTTTTCTCAGTGTAAGTGCATTTCTAATAAAATTTATTGAGTGAATCAAGCTTTGTACAACGACTAGTCTTGCATCACCCATAATTTTACAAGTTCTTGTAGTAGCTAAGGGGGTATTACTAGGGTATCTGTGGCATGATTCTGCATTCTCTAGTATTATTTACTTAATTTGGGGTTCTGCTCTTTTTTTCACCCTTAGATTGTCTTACTGGTTCAACACTTTTCTGATATATGCAGTATTACAGATACTCAGCAAAAGTATTAATGGGCCTCTTTAAATTCTATATTATAGTGTTTTAGTTCTGTGTCTTAACAGTTTGTGACGATTTTTAAAACTGTCTTTTACACTTATGTACTGATGTTGATGCTTTTGGCTGCCCTCCCCGGTATGAGAGTTTGTATTTCCGCGGAGTGCTTTGTAGCAGGCATTACAATCTGTTCTGTACATACATGTGCCGACAGCGTGACGGTGGCGTGTTTGAAATGTAGAACCAAGTGCTTGCCGAATGTAATAAATAACTTGTGTACTTTGTGGACTTATTATTAGTTTCTCCAGTGTTTTTTTGTTTTTCTTTGTTTTGTTTATTTCCCTTTCCTACGTCTGTGCATTCTTTCCAAATGCAATAGACGCTGTCTCCTTAGGATGCTTATTACCCCAGCTAAGCTGACCTAACACTTCAAAATGCAGCAACAATTCTGTGTCTCAACATACAGCACAGGAAGGGGGGGTTGGGAGAAGGTGAAGGAGGAGAGACTGTGCAGGTCATTTCATTGAGCAAATGATAACAATTCCCAACTCGTGCTTTTTCCTTTCCTAATTTTTATTGTTTTGTGTTTTCTTTAGTGCCTCATAAACTAACAAGGAAACAAAGAAGGTTAATAATGTGATTCAGAAAGGAAAATGGTTTGGTTTGTTTCAAAATATCAAGGTGAGAGCAATGAAATAAAAGAATCTATGTATATTTTTTAGACTTTTTGCTTGTTTTAGATGTAATTTCCTCCGGCCAAACTAGACATGATGGCAGTTTTAAAATAACAAAATAATTATCAATAAAAATCTTAATTTTCATAACGCCTAAGGAATGGTATTAGTCTTCAGTTATGTATTGTTTGAATGGCGGCTTAGGAATTTCATGGATTTAGGTTACAAATACCTGTGATAATTATAAATAGATCCAGATAAAATGTCTTGGTTTAAAAAGTCACCTTTAAGACAATAAGAAAATCATCCCCTATCTAAATCTTATTAAAATATAGTTCTTATTCTTTCCAGTGTTTAAGAACTTCTTGGTAACAAGATAACAAAGAATTACATGTTAAAGAATATCAACATGAGCAAAAATTTCACAATAAAGCTTTTCAAAACTACCATGGTCAGATAATTATAATTTTTGAAAATTTGTAAGTCCATTTCTCTTTGTAAAAATACACATTTATTTTTAAAGCAAGTAATTTCCTATGGGGAATTTTTTTCTCCTAGCTTTACTGAGAAAGAATTGACATATAATCCTTTGGGAATTGTAAGGCTAATGTTTAGACAAAGGAAATCACTCTTTCTGAGAATAAAAAATGTCTATTGGCCAGCAGTACTTTGGGTGTAAGCAGTTTACTTCCTCATTTTAAAACTTAGAAATAGCAGATTCTGATATTTCACATCAAGTAAACTTGACTTCTTGTTCTATTTGTTTTATTTTTGCTTTTTAGACAAAAAAGAAACATCATTTTAAAGTATATTTCACGTAAGTGACCTGATAGCTGAAATAGGCTGAACACAATGAAATTTGAATTCAACTATTATACCTTGAAGAAACAAACACTCTACAAAGTTTTCTGCACGGTTTCCAACATAGTAGATCATTTGAAGTCAGTGGAGGCAAGTCTGTGTAAAATGCAGCTGGCTCAGACGTAAACATCTTTCTACTCATTTAAATGAGCCTGAGGCTTTGAGTTTCTAAAGTGAATTTTAACTTTGATCATTTTAGTTTCTTTTGCAGATTTCCATAAAAATCCATCGTGCTTGAAAATTGAACTTAGAAAATGAAATGAGTTGAATTATTAAATTCATTCTTCAATGGATCGAAATAAATATTAAAGTGAAATAAAAGTATTTAGACCACTGTACTTTTCTAACCTGTCAAAACCCCTACAGAAGGAAATACCAAACAAAATAGAAAAAAATAAACCAACAATGGGGGAATAAAAAATAAGAAAGAGAAAATATCTAAGTAATTGTGCTATTATTCTCTGAGTAAAGGGAGAAAGAAAAGAGCAGAATTGCAGAAGATGCATACCGCATGGTGGGAGGACTAAAAAACAAAAGAAAAGGATTAGACAAACAAATAACAGTTACAAAATGAAAAAAAAAGTGCAGACAATTGAGACTACAGGTACTATTATTTTCAGCACGTTTTGCCCTCAACTGAAGGTACTTGGGCAGACACTCACCCCCAGATCTGGTGGAATTGAGCACTGAGAGAGTCCCCTAGAAGTGGGAGACAGGGCAGTAAAGGAGAAAATTGGAAATGGGAGACATTAGAAAATGGGAACACTCTGACTTTGAGAGAAGTGTTGCAATCTATTTGCTTTTTAGATTTACTTCAATAATTACTTTTGTCTCTTGGGGGCCACCCTGCTGGGAACGTGGCGTCCCGTGGCAGATGCAGCTCTGAGTGAAACGCCTCTGAAGGCTCTGTGCAGACTGAAAGGAGCCTAATCCAAGGATGGCCCCTGAAGATGGAGCAGAGGTGCCACTCTGCATCCACGGAGGAGGCTGATTGCCTGGAGGTGAGCCCCGGGTTTGTTTCTTGGATTTTTTCCCATAATTTCCAGTAAGTGCAAACCATGGGTTTGTGTGTGTGTGTGTGTGTGTGTGTATGTGTGTGTGTTCAGAAGTAGGAAACTTTTTTCTGAGAAACATTTACACAAGTGTCATAAATAAATTAACATTCCCATTTCGACTGATTGATTTGTTAGTCCATATGCCAGGGATGGTTCACACATATGATCTGATAAAAGTACCTGTGACTTAGTTTTGTGCTTTCTAATAGATGAGCATTTACAATGGGCAGATTTCTTGTTTTGGGATTTTTTTTGTTTTTTGTTTTTTACTTTTTATCACTGATATCCATTAATGTCTCTATGAAATCTGTTGATCTGCCCTTGAAATTTTAGATAGCATACATATAATGTCATTTAATCAGTTGCACTGAGAAAGCTGATGTCAACATAGCCCTTCAGTGGACAAAAGGAGAGAATTCCCTGAAACAAGGAAGTGGGTTTTGACGGATACTAACATCATTTCAGGAAAGCTTGACCAGACTAGAAGGTGGCTTTAGTGCAAGCTGGGAGCAGTAACCTCATCTTCCCAGTCACCTCCCCGAATGACACACAATGTGATATAACACGCACCTCCCCCAGCTTTGAAGTTGTAAACTACATTTGCTGTTCTCTCTATATACAATGTTTATAATGGTTACTGTGTTCATCATCCTTCTTAGCATTTTATTTCTGAGTAGGACCAGATCAGGTCTTTGAGAGGAAAATGCAAGTCTCTGAATGAGAACTGAGTGTTCTTGGCAGGTAAATGAAGCTTAACAAGATAGTAATTTTCCTGAATGGCACCTTCATGGCCTTAAAATAATTATAATCATGCCTCCATAAGTAGTATACCTAGTGGAGTCAAGGTAACAATGTAATAAATACAAATGGTATAAAATCACGTCTTAAACTTAACGATATGGTATTTATGCTTGTCCACATAATGAATTTTAAGATTTTCCCCCCGATTGCTTAATTTCTACCCAATATCCAAAAATCATCAGCTTCCTTCTACACAGCCACGAATAGAATTCTTACTAACTTATTTAATAGGGATAAACCTAATACTTGAACTTGCACCAAAAAAGTTTCTTATAAGCCAAGTGGGGACTACCAATATTAGTGCAAACACCCTAACAAGTCAGTTGCAGGGTGGGGACCTGTTTTCTTTCCTCCGGTGGGTTTGCTTCAGTCCCACTCCACCTGCCCAATCTCTAGAACTCATAATTTCCAGTAAGTGAAAATCACATATAACCTAAATTTTATGCTTCATTTCCAACTTCCATTTGCTATCTTACCAACTCCACTGAGACCATGTGTCTCTTAATGTCCCGTTGTCAAAGCCCTCCCTTGCCTTAGGTGCCTAGGTCCCCATCACCCGCTCATATTGTGTGGTCCATCACTATGATGGCTCCCTTGGCTCCTCTGAGCCCCAACCTTCCTTCAGCTCACCCAGGAAAATGCCAGCTCTGGTTTAATTCCTCTATCTGTCCTCTTCTGAACCTACATAACTGAACATGGCTGGAGAAAACACGTGCCCAGACTTGCCAACCTCACCTAAGTTAAGGTGAGCCTGCAGAGTTGTCAATAAATCAACTCCGTTTTTCTAGAAGAATGGTTGGCAACTCTTTCTGTAAAAGACCACATAGTGAATATCTTAGGTTTTATAGGCCATGAGGTCCCTGTTGCAACTTCTTAGCTCTAAGTGCAAGACACAGCTGAAGTATATAAATATCTGGGCATCGCTGTGTGCCAATAAAACTTTGTTCCCATAAAACAACACAGTGATAGCCCAGACTTAGCGTGAGGCCACAGTTTGCAGATTCCTTCCCTAGAATGTTGGCTATTGTACATCCTCTGGATGGGTCCTATGGCATAGCTTTCTCTAATCAAACTTCCAGCACTTTCTTTCCATTCACAGAGTTGGAAATTGCTTCCTATTTCAGGGAGAAATAAGAAACAATCAGAAGAACATTTCGATAATTTCCCATCACTCACCTATTAATATATCTACATAAATATGCAAATCTCTGCTTTTTCTCTTTTTAATATGGATGAATTGCTTACGTTTCTCAGGTCAAACACACTTGACATATTATATTCTAGATCGCATCTCCTCTCACCTACTGAGGGTAGGTATCACTCCTGCAAATTTTCCTCTCCCTGATGTCTCTTGAATCATCAGTTTTTCACTTTCTCATGGCTTATTCTAACCTTAAAACAAGCATACAACAATAACAGGAAAACAAATACCCTCTTTTGATTCCTTATCTAGCTATACCCCGCCTATTTATTTTTCTCCTTTATAGCTCATCTCTTTGAAAGAGGTCTATACTCACCTGCAATTACTCTCCTGTCATTTTTTCTTAAGCCCTTTGCTACCAGCCCTTGTACGCAGCACTCCGTGGAAATCAGTCTTGTCGAGGTGACAAGTGTCCTCCAGAATCCTGCCCCCAATGCTTAGTTCTCAAGTGAATATTTGGAAAACCTTCATTTTCCAGTGACTATTTATTGAGACTCAACCATAGGCGGTTACCCATCTAGGCACGGGGATTTTAGCTGTAAACAAAATATAAACATTTTTACCCTTTTGTGTCTTACATTCTGATGCAGGGAGACAGATACTAAGAAAGTAAGTAAGTCCTGTGAAGCATTTTTGAGGTGAGAAATGCTATGGAAAGGACTACGTCAGGGTAAGATGCTCAGGGTCAGGCTGAGTTGCAGGGTGGGCTAGGGTGGAGAATCTTCAGGAATCTTACCAAAGGGTAACCTTTAAAACCTAAAAGAATTCAGAGAGTAAGTCATAAGGTAAAGAACATTCCAAACAAATGGAATAGTAGGAAAAAGATCCTTACCAGAAGCAGCAATTGAGCCAGAGTGGATGGACCGAGGGAAAATAATTAAATGAGATGAGGTCAGGGATGAGAGGACACATTGCTTGGGACCTTGCAAGCCACTGGCCTCATGACCTTAACTTGTGAGCTGCATCTCATATGCTTTGCCATTCCCTCCAACGCGATGTGCATTCTTCACGGGGTGCCTCACATCCACGCCTTTCTCTGAAACAATTGGGTGGAGAGCTAAGAACTTACTCGGTTCTCTACCTTTGTAGCTTGTTCACGTCGTTGGCAGGATCAGTTCTTGTGGGCTGTGCTGACACCTCACTTCTCACAAGCTGTGGAGGTGGTGGGAGACCTCCATGCCTTTAATGGGATGGGGGTTGTATGAATGCACACCTTTGTCAAAACCTAATGAACCTGTACACTGAAATCTGTGAACTTTATTTTTGTACACCATAATATATATATATATAATGATTATGCCTCCATTAAATCAGATTTAAAAAATCAAAATTAAAAGAAGAAAAATGCAGACTTTTGAGAACATCTCTCTGGTTCATACCTTGTTTCTGCCATTGTGACCTTAGGGAAGGTATCAGTCACTCTGTGTCTCAATTTCCAGATCTGTAAAACTGAAATTGGGATAAAATAGTACCTACTTCATCAAGTGTAATGAATAGATGGTGAGATCATTACATTACTGTATGTCTTAAATAATTAGTTACGTCAACGTAGTCATTGGTTTTGGGGACTGAACAGGACTGTAGAGATCAGTTTTTAATTTCTCACTTATAAATAATAAACTCAGAGACACTAAGTGAGTTGCCCAAGAATATACAATAATCTAGTTATCAACCTCATACTGTAGTTCAGGTTTTCTGTCATTGTGAAGACAATTAAGTGAGGGGTGCCTGACATGGGTGACGTCATACAATCTTTCCTGTGTTCTATGACTTTATGTATAGGACTTTGGGCTGAATGCTTCTCAGTGAACCAGAGCCCCCTAAAAAAATTAAAGGCACAGTATAACTAAATATATTTAACTAGTGACAGTTTGATTCATATTATAACTATTTTCACAGACACTGTCCAAATGATGTTTAGCAATTTACCATTTTCATATCTTGTTAATGAAAAAAAAAGCGTAACCTATGTGTTTATAATCTTATGTTAAAAATCAAAAACAGTTGGTCTTCTATTGCAGTCTTTTTTGTAAAATCAGTGTTCCAAAGGTAGCCATATTTAAAACGGCAATTTTTTTATATGTGAAAGATTATCAGTTTCTGAAGGAAAGAATTCCTTCATTATGTGCTACTTTAAATAATAATACTCTGTGAAGGAATTTGCAAATGATTACAACCATGGTTGATTAATCTAAAAATGATTGTATACCAAACAGTGTATCTCTATTTTTATTTTTTATAAATAAATTCTTGTATTTTAGCCCTTAGATTAGAAAACATCACAAAGGCACCAGAAAGTTCCATGTTTGGATTGAAAACCTTCATGTACTGAGTGGTCGCATAATCTCAGATATTTCATAATAAAGAAATAGCTTGAACCCCAAAACAAAGATTTTCAGTGATGAGTGACTTAAATTATAAGTATGAGTTAGCATGTAATCCATTGTGATTGTAAGCTAATTTTAAGTGGAAGCTTACTTATTTATATTAAACTGAAGAATCTCTGTCAGAACCCAGTGATAGAGCAGGGCTGCGACCTCCCCACACTCTGAAATAAGCTTATGCTCACCCCTGCTTACTTTATTGCAGGGCTCAGGTTCTGTGATAAAAAAAAAAATACCTGTTTTATTTGTACTAGTCTTTCATCTGTATTTTATTAAATAATAGACATATGTGCCCCTATATTAGCACTAATAAGTATGATCCAACACCTTGTCACTATGATTAAAAAATAAGCACAGACAAAGAATAAAATGCAAGCTACAAGTCTGTTTTCAGCTTGCGTGTACAAGCCCTGGGAGTCCAATTTTTTTTTCTTACAGTGCACAAAGAGTTACTGTTTGAGTAGGCCGAGGTCTGTGACGTAATTCAGTTCAGCATTCAGTCAGAGGACTAGACGCCATTCACAAAGTCATAAATGCAACGTGAAGGCAGATCGACAAGTAAGCATTGACTACGTTCTCTGAGCGGTTCCTTGAGGCTTTCTCACCCCATCGATCCTCTCTGTGTGAGTGACAGATCAGCTCGGCCAGCACCCCGTTCACCAGCAAGAGGGAGCAGTATTTCCAGGTGCACAGGCGCACCTGGTCTCCTTCTTCACCATCCCTTTAGTGTACTTACTAAAAAGTGAATATATTGAGAGGAAACAGCTAAAAGTGGGGAAATGCTTCCATGTAATCAATGTGAAGTAAGAGGAGTAATAAATCCTACGTACCCTTCTGAGATAAGCTGAAATAAATACTCTTCCTCCAAATATTTGGTTCCCAGGAGCCATCCTACAGCATTATTATATCAACAGTGGTACTGAAGGTACGTGCTCTCAAGAGTTCACATTTCCTGTTGTACTTAGTGCTTAAAAAATTATTTTCAATCAAGATTTTATAGGAGTTAACACGAACTCCACACAGCATGCCACTGAAAGTGGTTATATGATCTCAGCTCACTCCATAGTTGGGAGCAAGCCTTTTCTTCTAAAACTTGCCATTAAACTTTATCTAAAACAGTCACTTGGTTAAGATTTAATTTCTCTGTATGTTAAGTGTACTAATGAGAATTTTTTGCAAGATGATTCAGTGTCTTCTGCCTAATCGTGCTATATGAGTTTCAAGTACTACTCAATTATGGAACATTAAGACTATAACATGCTGTAATTTAGTTAGATGATCCATTTTCAGCTCCCTGGAAGGAGAACTGTTTTGAATGCATCTTTGTATCCCCCCACAGAACCTAGCACGGTGCCTCACAGAGAGCGCAGCTGAATAGGTGTTTGCTAAATGAACAGATTTTACAATCTCAGTCTGTAGCTAGTTTCTTGAAGAAAAGGAGAGACCTTGTTCCAGAGTCAGGATTGATAGGCATGATCTCACCTGAGGAACTAAAGGATAAATCGCCCCAAGCTGCAACCAGTTCACCGCAGGGGACCGCTGCAGTGAGCTAATCTGTAGGACCTTTGTGAGTGTCCGCATTCCCCAATTTCGTCTGTGTGCTTGTCCCCAAAACGGCCACCTACGCCTGCGAGGACTGTGTATAGTGTCACACAGTCAGAGGGCTTTGGTGGGTCGCATTTGATGGTATCTGTCACTGCTGGGATGAAGCCCAAAGTCCTTCTGCCTCTGGCTCTCCTCTCTCCAAAGTTAGGTGTTGCGCCAGAGTGACTGACGGAGGGAGGGGCAAACTGTGGCTCCTGAGCGCTTCCCGGGCGATGAGTGTCTGCAGTCCGGGGAAGTGAATGATATGCCTCTCCAACATGCCTTCTTCAAAGCCCATGGTCTGGCTTGAGAGACATGACTTGCCCTTAAAATTATTTCCCTCTAATGAATTAATTAGTCCATACATTAATGCATTCACAAATTCTCTGCTTTTGCCCTGCACACCGGGCTAGTCTCTTCTAGCATATACATAATAAACAATGTATATGCTAAAAAGAAATAGCAGATCTGCAGAAGTGTTGAGATGAAAATATCCACTCAAATGTAGAAACGGCTAAGGTTACAATGAAAACAAACCGGAAAGGAATCATCAAGAGGTCTTCATTTTTTTCCATGATTCAGCAGATGGAATACTCTCTGGAAAAGTGGAGGGAGACACTTGCTGAGAGCTTAAGAGGTAAGACTATATAGTCTATGCAGTTCCTTCTCCTATCATGGCAATGTGCTATATATATATATATATATATATATATGTATATTATATGCAGGTGTAAGATTTTTGTTAATACCTCCTTAACATATCACAGAGCTTGTGACTGGAAAAGGAGTTACATTGAATGAATCGCTGACCGTCAACATGTGATACAATTACTTTAAATGGCATGTGACTGTCATTTATCTTTTTGTGGATGGAGAAAATGGCTGAACAGAAAGTCTGTCGCAGAGAGAAATGAAAGCAGCAGAGTGTTTTCCAGAGAATTATCAGATGCTGACATCTAGTGGCCCTCAGTCCCATCGCCATGCGGCACTTGGGGCAACATTCCACACGGTCCAAGTGCATCTGGGCGCTCCCAAGTACCAATGTGCACGGTGCACACATACATAGACGGAGCTTATTTCTGTGGTCCTTTATATGTTAAACTTCTGATGTTTAGACAGAATGAGAAAACTGGAGGGAAATGGACATCTGTCATCAGCTTTACCCTACATTCCCCATAGAGCAATGGAAGCCCCCCCTTTTTTCTTTGTTACATGCTATTTATTGTGTAGGGGAACATCTTCATATGTAGCCTTGCCACTCCCTGGCTTAGACCTTTTGTAATCTGAAATAAATCTGCCATGAATTAAATTCTTCTGACATGCTTAAGTGCTCCAAATTTCCCATTTCTGCCCTGATTTACCACAAGGGTTGATGTACATGCAATGCCTTTCGCTTTGTGTATTTGGCATTTTCCGTATGTCATAGGGTTTGTATTTTTAAGATTATATTTTATGTATGTAGCTATTCTGTCTGGGTTTCAACCTTATTCCCTTATGTTCCTTCGTTCTGTCTGTCCTTCCCTCCTTTCTTCCTTCCTTCTTTTCTACACCTTGTAAATTTACTTCAATATTTATTGCTAGTACATTTCTCCAAGGCTTATCTAATTTTTTCCCATGGATCAATATACATAGTAAAAGCCTTATTCTGGAAAGCAGATTGCATTGAATGCTTTCTTGATTTTTTTTTTAATCCCAATCTTGGCTTCTCTCCTTGATCCCTCTCCAAGAGCCATCAATTTAATGAGTTTGCAAAACGCTTCCTAAGCACCGACCTCTTCCTCTGTGGCATTTATATTCATTTTTTTTCCCCAAGAGACTGCACAGACAACAGTTTTGTGACAAGAAAATGCAAAGTAATCAGCCTGGTGCTCTTATTCATGAGTTCTGTCAAGTTAAGCTGTCAGAAGCCCAGAGATGTGAGGGAAAAAAAGCAAAAACAAAAGAGTACAAAGAGAGATTGTGGCCGCCTGGATGGTGAGTCTGGCTCTCGCTGAAGCTGGGACGACTGTACGGCCCGGGTTCTGCCACAGCACGTAGGGGAGAAGCTGGGGCAGCTCAGGGACAATGTCTCTCCTGTCCCCCCGTTCCGTGTGCTCAGGTCCTCCACAGAACCACTGCACCTCCACGCTCAGGCGCACACCCTTGGACGTGATCTGGGGATACGGCCGACAAGGGAGGTCACTCCGAGGCCTGAACTGAGGTTCACAGGTGGGACAGCTAGGCAACTGCCAGGGATTAGGTTTGCTAGAATCCTGCAAAGGGAAAAATCTTCCTGAGTTATCAAAGCTTTTCAGGAGACTGTGTAAACTGAATTTGACCTAGAGATTCCATGGGCTGGAGTACCCTTGTATCATTTTCAATATACTTGTACTGTATTACATTTCTATTTTGTCAGTGAAACTGTTTTTGCTTTCATAGAACTGATGCCGAATCCAGTAGAAATCAAGAGACGGTTTTCTCTGAGCATTTGTCATGCAAGAGCTCTACCCAAAAGCTTGGAATCTGGCTTCGCTGGGGAAGAGGTGGGTCTGTCGCCGTCTCAGCACTTAATAGGGGTACCCTGGAAAGCCGAAAACTCAAGCGCCGTCTCCGCCACGCTCTGCCTCTTTCTCAAGCAGGCATTTCTCTGTAGGGCTGCCCTGAAGGCTGGGGCCTCCCCAGGGCCGTTGGGAGAGGTGTGCCGTAATCCGTCCCGGGGTGGCTGTTTCCCCTTACATGCTGCCTTTCCGCGTCGCCCACTCGCGGCGTCTTCTTTTAGAATCCAGGGATCTGGTGCCCCCGGGCCCCAATTCCCCTAACAGTCAGCCCCTCTGGAGCTCAAAAAGGGCCTCGTGAGCGCGTTACCAGCCCCACTGGAACAATGCCTGAAAAACGGTGTGCCAGCATCCATTCACACACAGTCCTCCACTAAATTTGGATGACAACTCAGTTTTAGTTTTGCTCAGGTGTAAGATTACTTCAATTTTTAGATACATTATTTTAACTTTGTAGATTATGTTCATTTTCATGTACATTAAAATACAGAGCAAATTACAACTAACTATATTAAACACATCTGTCTTCCTCACACAGATTTGTCAAAGCATAATGTGCTCTAGGTATTTTTTTTTAATTAAATACTAATTGGAGCTATCTTTGTGTTTATCCTTATCTGAATTGACTCCTCCACCCTTTCTCTCTTCAGAATTAGCTGCTACCATGAATAGAACTGCACCATTCCTACATGTTTTAATATTTTAATGGTGTTTAAGCCATATTCATGCAATTTAACGCATAGGTTTATACAGTTTGCTTTTTTCTTTCAACATCGTTTAAAGATATAGCCACATTACTATATAGCTTTATATAATTAACCATAAATATTTTTAACCAAGTTGTTCCTCCTATCAATTGGCACATAAAATAGCATGATTAGAAGTGTACTATATATGATACCTATATATTATATAGAAGTATAAGTGTATTCTGATATATTTATCCATTCTTTTATTAACAAAAGCTTAGGTTTCCAAATTTTTCTCTTATGAAAAATGTTACATTGAACAATAGCTTACATTTCTCCTTGTACATATGCACAATGGTTACTTAAGATGCATAACCAAAGGCACAATTCTTCTGTCATCAGGTCACGAGAATATTCAAGTTTGCTAGCCATTTTATGGGATAAAATTCCCAGTAGCAGAATATGAGGATCGTCTTTCCTCTACACTCTTGGATTGTCAGAGCTCTGTTGCCAATCTGACGTAAAATGGTGTCTAATTATGGACTAAGTTGAGGTTTCCCTGCTAACTCTGGAGGTTGGGCATTTTTCATATGTTAATTGACCCTTTGGGATTCATCTCCCAGGAACTGCCTGCTTTTACCTTGTGTCCATTCTGCTGTGGATGCAACGCTGGGATCACTCAGCAGTCCTGGCTTCCAAAAAATAGAGAAGTCATACAATTCTGTTTTTATATGAAATGAAAAATTGGTTAAGATGTAATAATCAACATGAAAAGTCTGATAACATCTTGGTAAGATGAAACATCACAGAACAACAGGAGACCCTGTGAGGCCACACAGTCAGTGTTATTGCTCCCGTTTATTCATTTATGAAATAATTCATCACAACCTCGTGGAATTTGTAAAGACAGTTGTCACTAAATATGCTATTAAGGGCAACTGTATTTATTGAAGAAGCATATCCCAATTTATCAGTAACTTAATTATTAAGCTAACGTTAAAATTTCTAGTTGAAGATATTTTAAACTTAAAGTCTCAAACTGGTAATCTCTGTGGCAAATGCTTCTACAAACAAATAATTGTCAGTTAAATTTCAGAATGAGTTTCATCCTAAGGTGTATGGTGGAATTGCAAACTACTGTCAAGAAATATTGGAGAGAATCTTGCTCAAGAGCAGCGTGGCAAGATACTTGGCATTAAAAGAAAAGAATCATTCATTACGTCACACAAACATGTTTGTGTTCATTCCAAACAAAATTCTCCAATGTATATTCCCCTAATACTGTACTCTGGGTTCTCTGTAAGGCATGTTTATGCTACTTAGCTTAAATTCCCTCTCAGTGACCACTTTTTATTTTAATTCCTAGAGTGTGGTCAAGGTCATTATTTAATTAAAGTTTCTCTTATCACTCAATTTGTAAAAGGTTGATTTAGATTTAACCTCAAGCAGCCTGATTCCCAAATGCATATGGTTATTGGTACATTATTATGTGAAAAGGGCAGGGAGACTGCCCTGTGAGGCGTCTGTCCCTTTGGTGAAGGTTCCAGATCTACTTTTCCCCCTTGCTGGGTGCTCATGGTCCTATTGCCGAGCCCTACTCCCTACTCTCAGGAGGCATATTCTGAGGCACTGGGGGTGAGAGAGCCCATAGCCTCTTGGGCCACCGATGCACAGCCAGACCTTGTCGGACAAGCCACTGCTGAGCTAGTAGCAGGGCACCAAGCTCGGGACCTTCTACCTGTGTCACCACCCGTGGGGGAAACACTCAGGTCCTCCTGGGATGTTTGGTATCTTTAATGCCAGACATTCGAGAGACTTCTTTCTTGCTATCTTCATTGTTACCATTCTCTCCCAGAATCTTTCCATGCTCATATCACAGTAGAAGATGAGTCAGTGTCACTGGAATTAGATCTGACCCCAAGCGTGGGACCCCTTAAGTGGTGTGATTCTGGGGAGGCTGAGGAGGCCTGGTGTTCCTAAAACCTCTCCATCGGCTGACGCCTGGTATCCCATCATGACCATTAACCTCCAGCTAATCCACCTCGGTCCTCGTGACCACGAATCTTCAGTTCACTTGCTGTAAAGAATGCCTGAGGAGAAAAAAGATTTGGGTCATTTATTCAGCTTCTGCCACCAAGTAGCTGAGGGAATCAGGCAAAAATTTCTTACCTCCTAGTTCCCCGTTTCTTCATTAAAGTGAGGGCATTGGCCTGTGCAGTTAATTAAACACCTTCCAGCCGTGTGTACCTTAATATTACATCAGCAGTTTCAAACTGTGGTCTGGGGACCTTTGAAGGACTGATGAGACCCTATCAAGGGAAGGTCGCCTTTCATGTGATGCCAAGTTGTTATGTGCTTTTTACAATTCCCATTCTCTCAGGGGTTTCCAGAGGTAGCAAGACCTATACGTGCACAAGAGGTTGAGTGCAGAAGCAGATCTGAGAATCCCACCCTCTTCTGTGAAGCCAGACATTTAAAAGATTTGCCATAACTTACAACAGAGCCAGTCTTGTCTCTTTATTTCTAATTCTGGAAAACTGAGTTATCCTTATAAAAGTGTTACTTATCTTGGTGTGTAATAGGTTTAGTATTACTACTTTAAAATAAGCGATTAAATATTTTAAACAAATCCCTCAGCTTTAAGTTCTAATATGAAAAGTATTGATATATTTAATCCATATAAACAAAAGCCCTTCGGAGTCCTTAATAATTTTTAAGAGTGCAATGAGGTTCTGAGACCAAGCTGCCTGAGGCCTGCTGATCTGTGCTCTATGGGCAAGAGTCTGTGACTTTCCTAAATATAGGCTTTGATAGGGGAAAGAAGGAACAGAGACAATGCGGGCGTGTAAGGACTGGGAAGGGAAAAGTTACAAACATAGGGATTTGGGAGCATTAGGTAATGAATTCTCTTTAGAGCTGTAGGTGGGGGTGGCCTCGTTTAATGAGTTCAAAACACAACAGTAAAACTGTGTTACTGATAGGAGGTTTGGCTTGTGGAATGGAGGGGAAAAAACAAACAAACAAAAAAACCCAAGCTATTTCACAGTTATGAAGTTAACTGCAGTATATGGCATTACAGCCTCCTGGTCCACTAATGTGCATATTACATTAGGTATAACAAAATTAGACAGCAAACACATCTACTTTATATTTTCCTATAAAGGAACAGTACTGCAAAATTGGATTTTAAAATGTATCTCTTCATAGTGATATTCTTCCAGCAGCCTTGATAAGTGTTGGATTAAAATTTTGAAAATATGTGGCACTTTTAAGTGATATTTCTGCATATACAGAAATGTCTTCTCATCAATGCTATGCTGTAAGATGCTGCACTGTAGAAGAGGGATCAGTTATTTTAGATATTAATCAAAATTGGTAGCAGTTATTTTCCTCCTTCTAAAGTGCAGCACAGTATAGAAGACAGAGGAGAGACATACAGGAGAGTCACACTGCCTCATTATGTGTAACTGCAGTGACAGCAGGAAAGAAGAAAGAAAATGGGATGAAAGCAATATGAAAGATAAGTGGCATGAATTTTCCCAAAATGATGAGAGAGATAGAACAGAGACTGAAGGACTTCAGCACACTCAGGGGAGAATAACACTAAGAAAACACATGTAGGCATATCATGGTCAAATTGCTGAAAACCAAAGAGAGACTTTGAAACCAACCATGGGTGAAGAGGGCCTAATAATTCCAGGAGAGCAGCCATAAGACTTTAGGCTGCCTGGGCCCAGAAGCCATGGAGAGGAGATGCTCTTGGAACACAGCCACTGCCCTGGGGAAGCCACTGTTGACATATTATTCATCCTTTAGCTGTGAGGATGTTCGGTCACCAGGTGGTTTCGTGACAGATTACTTAGGGAGAAACTGGCCATCCACCAAGTAATCTAGATGGTTTGATTCAAACTGGTGATCACTGCAAAGTGACAACTCAGCCAGAATTACCTTAACATCTGTGCAATAATTGTGGAGTGCCCTCACAATACTGTCAGTAAGGAAACATTCATCACCAACATCAGATTAATGACTTACAAAACATAGTACATAGAGCATCATAAAATACAGGCTGAAAATAGTTACTCTGCTGTCAGTGATAGGCATGACTTAGTTAAATGGGGTACTAGCAAACATTGCTCGGAAAATGTGCCTGATTTTAGTTCACTGAGGACAGGGTGTTTCTCAGTCAGATTTTGCTCTTTAAAATGCATGGCCAACTTAGCTAATTTCCTCTCATGGTGACTTCTCTAAGAGTGACAGCAGTTCCTATTTAGATGCTTGATTTCTGTCAGAACTAGTAAGTCATAATGGGTGGTCAGATATAAATATGTGCTTATATAATAAAAGGCATCCACCTGAGACACATCAGACAAACACGTGTGTTCTTTGGTAAGTAATATATTTCCTTCTCAAAAATCTGTCAGGAGTGAATATCACAGATCTAAAGAATTCAGAAGATCCTGCCTCAACACTAAGTAATAGTTTGTATAAAATAAATGTAGGCTTCTTCCTGCTGAATTTGTGAGCCAGATCATGCGTCCTTATATTTAGAAACACAAAGTTTACCTGAAAATGGTGAACCTTTTTAATGATGCTTTTAATTTTTGGTACCTATAAATTTGTAGTGTTATATCTGGGATACAAAGATTGCTGAAATGGTTTAACAGAGCAATGGCACAGAAGTGAAAAGAAGCATGTTTCCCAGAATGGTTTCACTGGTGTGGTGGAGGCAGGGAGGATAAAAACAAACGCAGGCACATTGAGCTCAGTTCGCATCTGAACCACTGCAACAGTGCCTCAAAAACACCTGTGGATATTCCTCCAGTCAGAGAGCATCTATCACTTTATTGCATTTACTTACCATGAAATGTCTTGAGATGCCAGCTTAAACTTTATATTGACTGAAATCTGCCTTAAGATGCTAACTGAACAGTTCACTTCCAACAGGTCCATAATCTCCCAGTTTTCAAGCGTCATGGCGCACCCATCCTTCTGAGTCTAGAATTGCTCGCTTTGTCCCACCCACTTTCCCCGTTCTTTCCCTCATCCAGTGATGCACCAATTTATTACTTACGCTACAACCTCTCCGACGTTCCCCTTTTCCTCTCAATGCCTGAGAACAGACATTCTATGATGTTCTTTCTTTGGTATTGTTGTGGATTATTTGTATTGTTATGAATGTCTGTGTCCCTCCCAAATTCATGTATTGAAATCGAATCCCTAATGTGATGGCGTTAGGAGGGGAGCTTAGGAAGGTGATTATGTCATAAGGGTGGAGCCCCATGAGCTGGATTTGTGCCCTTATGAGAGGAGGCCAGATCGCTAGCTCCCTCCTTGTTGGCCATGTGAGGACAAAGCGGGTGGAGGAACCAGGGAGCAGGCTCTCACCAGGCAGGATCTGGCGGCATGTTCATCGTGGACATCTAGTCTCCCAAACTGAGATACACATGTTTGTTGTTTAAGCCACCCAGCCTTTCATCTCCTTTTCTTTTTTCTTGATTGTTTTGAACAAGTGCTGTGTCGCGGTTACCGGGCCCCCCGGGATGCGCAGGTGGAGGCGCCGGGCAGGTGTGGGGCCCCTGGAGGTGGCGTGCGGGGCGGCCGCCAGGTGGCGCCGCTGAGCCGCGGCCCGAGGATGCACGTCCGCGGGGTCGGCGTCCGTGCGGCCCGGGTCTGCGGGCCCAACCCTGCCCGGGGCCGTGGCGCCGGGAGCGGCCCCGGCCGAG
>JAQQAC010008525.1:28272574-28294212 GCA_029783875.1 Phataginus tricuspis
GCCACTGAAAACTGCAGCTCAGTTCATCCCAAATTCCTCAGACCCCATAATCACACTACTGTTGGTCTGTGACTCCTTCAAAGGTTAGATGTATTATATTTGTTTTTAAAAATCAAGCAGTTTAAATGAAAGTTCCTTGGGGGATATTTTGGGCATTCAGTGACATGCCTTGGAACAGTTTAAGAAAAATCCCTGCAGGCTAAAACCCTTAACGTGGTTTCCTGTGTGAGCTTCTCGGAGGGAGTAGTCCTTGTGTTGAATGACTGTGATGTTTGGGGGAATAACACAGAGCAAACTTGGTTGTTTTCTCGGGGCTTCATATTTCAAGGGAAATACTGGGCCTGATGCAGTTTAATTATACTTTATCTCACCAGGTATTAGCAACTGGGTGGCGGTCTTCTGGCCAGTGCATTGAGGGGAAAAAACACGTTGAATCTCTAGAAGACTTGAGAAGGTCCACGTACCTAGGCTGCAGGGAGCTGGAGGTTAGAGGCCGGGAGGCTTGCCTGCGGTTCCTCTCTGAGCCCCCACTGCCCTCGGTCTCCAAACTGTCTCCAGAGGCATTTCCTGCAGCCCTAGAGTCAGGGTCGCAGTCTCACAACACTGTCTGGACCTGACTCCTGGCACTGGGAGACAATAGGAACCTTTTCTTTTCTTTAATATTTTGAGTAAATATGATGGGCTCATATATGTTTATGACAGGATGGTGCAATTCTTTGAGGTAAAGTTTAAAGTTATAATTTTTTCCTTTCTTTTTGTTGCTTTTTATTCTTAAAGAGCTGTGGCTTAAAGACGTTAGTTTCTGGCTGCGTCCCTTCTGGGCATTGTGCAAATAATTTCTATAACAGAGTCATGAAGCTGTAAGGGGTGTGTGGGGTGGTCAGTTTACCTTGTTTATATTATGTATACACTATTAGAATTTGAAATACCCATTTCTACTCTCTTTTCATTACTTCCCTTTAGGTGGTCAGTTTTGAGTCACATTAAATGTTAGGTTTATACAAAAGGGAAACCAGAAATGTCTTAATCAGTTTTGTTTTTAAATCTAAATTGCATTATAGTGCACACTGAACCGGTGTGTTCAGTTTTATTACATATTTCCAGTTTTTTTATGCACCCTGTCACTGTGCAACCTTCAGTGTGAAGACGCCTCATCTATGCTGTAGTTTCCCCAGCTGTGAGCTGAGGGTAGTACGTACTGATGCCGGGGTTCTTGTTCACGGAGCCGAAGAATGAACTTCGTGAACAGTCAAGGTAGGAGAGCAAGGCACAGGCTTTTATTTAGAGAGAGAGTGAAAGGACAGAGCTCCGGACAAGAGAGCCTGGGGTGGTGCGTTGTCTAGGGGTTTTATAGGCAGTTGAGAGACAAAGGGCTAGGGATGTACACCTGTTAAGTGGTTCCAAATACTTCTGAAGAAATACTAAGTTTCTTCTTAGTCTTCCTGGTTATTTACAAGAACTTTACTGCTCTGATTTCCTCCCGGGATAGCAGCTTTCTTGTCTGGGAGCAGATCACTCAAGGCTGCCTGCTTTGCTCTAAAGGTGGGCCGAGTCATTGTTTTACTTAAACTTTTAACTAATTGGATTTCAAGATGAAATCCTTCCTGCCTTATGTTGTTTTGGGCTTGTTTGCTACATTGCCCAAGTTGCAACAAATCATTTGTTTAGGGCTGGAGGAAGAAGGCAGCACTTGGGTAAAGTCAGAAAAACAAGCTGGGCTCCCCGCAGGCAAAGCTAATCTCGCAGTGGTCATCTTGTTTTGTTTTCTTCCAGAGGCCCTCCCCCTCCTCTGTCTAAGCCCACGGTCCCTGTCTCGGTACCACAGGCGCTTCAGGGGAGCGAGTCGCATCCCCAGAGCTCTTAGGGCAGTGCCTTCCGCTTCACAGGGGGGCCTAGAGACACTCACCTCATCCCTTGTCACTCTGTTTCCTTTTTCTCCAACCCATTCGCTCCACCAATGATTTGGGGGTGGTTTTCAGTAAGTCAAGGTTATGTGGTCTAAGAAAAAGTTCAGCCAGAAAAGGGGTGAGGGGATTTTTTCAGTCTGGGGTCCTAGGATGAGCTCATACGGGTTTAACTGGAAGTGGGGTAACCGAACATGGCGAGTGCAGGAGGATTCTTCTCTCAGTCATGTCTGTCCACGAGACACAGCACCTGTGTTTTTAAACTTGTGATTTCCTTTAATACTTCCTATATGAGAAAATGATGGTCTTTAGTAGGGCTCCCAAAGAATGATTTTGCATGAAAAAAATGCCTCAACCCAGGCTGAGAAACTCATGAAGTCATGGGTTTACCTTGTTTATTTATATTATGTATACACTATTAGAATTTGAAATACCCAGTTCTACCAGAACTGTCTTAATCAGTTTTGTTTTTAAATCTAATTGCATTAGCATGCACACTGAACCGGTATCTTCAGTTTTATTATATATTTCCAGTTTTTTATGTAATGCTGTATATTCAGCTAGAAAAGCTACAACTTACCAGCTTTTTGGGAAGCTTAGAACTGTCAAAAATGGGGAAAGTTTTTTAGCCACAAGATGTCACTGTTTGCCTTTTCTTGAGTGAAGTAACTGTGGCTGACTTGAGTTCTGTCAAGACTCAGAATTAGGAAGTAGAATCTGTCTTGCTGAACCCAGCTACAGTAAACTTAGGTTGCTTTATTTCTACTGTTATCTCCTCCTATTTGTATCTAATACAGTTTCCCAAATTATATGCCAATTCTGGGTCTAATGAGCACAAGAGTCTAAAATAATACAATTTTCTGTGGTAAACTGTGGCATATTTAAAAGTTTTTAAATGTTTAGGTTTTTACAAAAATTTAATGACACTATGAATGAAATATAATTTAAAAGGAATGGACTGGTTTGAGTTAAAATAAAATCTACTAGGGCCTTCACTATCAAATGTATCCTTTATTGAACCCTTGTTTTACTTTGAGTGAGTTAGAATTATAAGGGAAAGAGAGAGATAATAACAAACCAGAGCGAAATGAAGGATTCATTTCAAAATGCCATTTGTAGAGATTTGTGTAAATACCAATTTGTCTTTTCAACCATTGACTTTTATCTGTACTCCTCCTAGAACATACTAGTATTCAGCACTGCAGTTATAAGCAGAATGTTTTATCAAAGTATGATTGATACACAGTATTATATTAGTTTCAAGTATGCAACATAGTGATTTGACAGCAATCTACATTATTAAATGCTCACCCCATGTCATGTGGTTACTGTTAACATGCAAAGATGTTACAGAACTATTGACTATATTCTCTATTCTCTACTTTTATCCAGAGGAGTAATTTATATATGATTGAGATTTTGTGCCTATTGATCCCCTTCAGTTGTTCCGCCCACCCACTCCAGCCCCTCTCCCGTGGTGACCACCAGTCACTTCTCAGTGTCTAGGAGTCGATTTCTGTTTTGTTTGTTTTGTTTATATTCCACATATAAGTGAAATCATATAGTATTTGTCTTTCTCTACCTGGCTTATTTCACTGAGCATAATACCCTCCGGGTTCATCCATATTGTTGCAAGTGGCAAGATTTCTTTCTTTTTTATGGCTGAATAATATTCCATTGGTATGTAGACCATTCATCTATTATCTATTCATCTATTTTTTGGAATTTTGGTTGCTTCCTTATCTTGGCTATTTTAAATAATGCTGCAATAAACACACGAGTGTGTATATCCTTTCAAATCAGGGATTTTGTTTTCTTTGGGTAAATTCCTAGAAGTGGAATTACTGGGTCTTATGGCATTGCTATTTTTAGCCTTGTGAGGAGTGTCCATACTGCTTTCCTTAGTGACTGCACCAATTTATTACCAAAAGGGTAGGAGGGTTCCCTTTTCTCCACATCCTTACCAACACTTGTTATTTCTTGTCTTTTGGATAATAGCCATTCTGACTGGTGTGAGGTGATAATCTCATTGTGGTTTTGATTTGCGTCTCCCTGATGATTAGATATGGAGCGTCTTTTCATGTGCCTGTTGGCCATCAGTATGTATCTTCTTTAGAAAAAATGTCTAGTTAGGTCCTCTGTCCATTTTTTAATTGGGTTACTTGGTTTTTTGTGTGTTGAATTGTAGAAGTTCTTTATACATTTTGATTACTAGCGCCTTAACAGAACATCATTTGAGAATATATTCCCCCATATAGTATGCTGCCTTTTTGATTTATTGATAGCTTTCTTTGCTATACAGAAGCTTTTAAGTTTAGTCTCATTTGTTTATTTTTGCTTTTGTTTCCCTTGCTTGGGGAAATGTATCCAGAAAAAAAATGCTCATGCTGATGTTTAAGAGATTCCTGCTTATGTTTTATTCTGAGAGTTTCATGGTTTCATGTCTTATTTTTAGGTCTTTAATCCTTTTAGAGCTTACTTTTGTGTATGGTGTTAGTGATCCAGTTTCATTCTCTTGCATATAGCTGTCCAGTTTTCCCAACACCATCTATTGAAGAGATTGTCTTTTCCCCATTGTATATTTTTACCTCCTGCATCATACATTAATTGACTATATCTGCATGGGTTTCTTTCTTTTATTTGTTGAAGTATTGTTGTTATACAATTTTATTTTGGTTTCAGATATACAACACAGTGGTTCAACAGTTACCCATTATTATTAAATCCACACCATCTCTAGTGTAATTACTATCTATCAACATAGAAAGATGTTACAGAATCATTGACTCTATTCTCCATGCTGTACTACTATCCCCGTGACCACTTATATTGTGATTGAGAATTTTTGTGCCCCTTTATCCCCTTCATCCTCCCACCCACCCACCCCTAGCCCTCCCCCAGCCCTCCCCCCATGGTAACCACCAGTCACTTCTCAGTGTCTATGGGTCTACTGCTATTTTGTTCCTTCTGTTTTGCTTTGTTTTTAGATTACACAAGTAAGTGAAGTCATATGGTATTTGTCTTTCTCCACCTGGCTTATTTCACTGAACATAATATCCTCTAGTCCATCTGTGTTGTTGCAAATGGCAGGATTTCTTTCTCTTTTATGGCTAAATTATACTCCATTATGTATATGTACCACATTGTCTTCATCCATTCATCTATCGATGGACCCTTAGGTTGCTTCCATAACTTGGCTATTTTAAATAATGCAGCAATAAACATAGGGCTACATATTTCTTTTCAAATCAAGGGTTTTGTTTTCTTCAGGTAAATTCCCAGAAGTAAAATTACTGGGTCACTTGGTATTTCTATTTTTAGTTTTTTGAGGAACCTCCATACTGCTTTCCACAGCAGTTGCACCAATTTACATTCCCACCAACAGTGTATCCTCGCCAACACTTGTTAGGTCTTGTCTTTTGGATAGTGGCCATTCTAACTGGTGTGAGGTGATATCTCATGGTTTTGATTTGCGTTTCCCTGATGACTAGCAATGTGGAGCATTTTTTCATGTGCCTATTGGCCATCTGTATGTCTTCTCTGGAAAATGTCTACTCAGGTTCTCTGCCCATTTTTTAACTGGGTTATTTGGGTTTTTCTGGTGTTGAGATATGTGAGTTCTTTGTATATTGGATGTTAACCCCTTGTCAGATGAATCATTTACAGATATATTCTTCCATACTCTAGGTTGCCTTTTTGTTCTGCTGGTGTTGTCCTTTGCTGTAAGTAGCTGTTTAGTTTGATGTAGTCCCGCTTCTTCGTTTTTTATTTTGTTTCCCTTGGCCAAGGAAATGTGTCCAGAAGAGAATTGCTCATGCTTATGTTCAAGAGATGTTTGCCTATGTTTTCTTCTAAGAGTTTCATGGTTTCATGTCTTACATTAAGTCTTTGATCCTTTTCAAGTTTACTTTTCTGTGTGGGGTTAGACAGTAGTCCAGTTTCATTCTCTTGCATGTAGCTGTCCAGTTTTCCCAACACCAGTTATCCCATTGTATATTCATGGCTCCTTTATCATATATTAATTGACCATATATACATGGGTTTATATCTGGACCCTCTATTTGTTCCATTGATTTATGGGTCTGTTCTTTTGCCAGTAATTGAAGTCAGGGCATGTAATACCCCAGTTTTGTTCTTGTTTCTCAAGATTGCTTTGGCTAGAGATCCAGGGTCTTTGTGGTTCCATATGACTTTTATGATTATTTGCTCTAGTTCATTGAAAAATGCCATTGATATTTTTGTAGAGATTGCATTGAATCTGTAAATTACTTTGGGCAAGATGGCCATTTTGACAATATTAATTCTTCCCATCTATGAGCATAGGAGAGATTTCCATTTATTTGTGTCTTCTTTCATTTCTCTCATGTCTTACAGTTTTCAGAATATAGGTCTTTCACCTCCTTGGTTAGGTTATTATTAGATATTTTATTCTTTTTGATACAACTGTAGATAAATTGTTTTCTTGATTTTCTGTTAGTTCATTGTTAGTATATAGGAATACAACTGATTTTGATATACTGTAACTTTTTTCAATCCATTTATTTTAATAGTTTTTTGGTGAAGTCTTTATGGTTTTCTGTGTATAGTATCATGTCATCTGCAAATAGTGACAGTTTTACTTCTTCCTTACCAGTTTGGATGAATTTCTTTTTCTTATCTGCTTGCTGTGGCTAGGACCTTCAGTACTATGTTAAATAGAAGTGGTTAAGGGTGGACATCTTTGTTCCTGATCTTAGAGGAAAAGTCTTTCACCTTTTCCCTGTTGAGTGTGATATCGGCTGTGGAATCGTCATATATGGCCTTTATGATGCTGCAGTATGTTCCCTCTGTACCCACTTTGCTGGGGATTTTTTCATCATGAATGGATGTTGAATTTTGTCAAATGCTTTTTCAGTATCTATTGAGATGATCATATAGTTTTTATCCTTCCTTTTGTTAATTGATGGGTAATCCAAGTTTTATCAAAACATTTATGCTCATAAGAAAAATAATTCCAAAATGTTGTAGATAATTTATTAAAATATCAATATCTGATAGTTTTGCTATCACAGGTAATTTTAATGTAAGTGAATTATACCAAACTCAATTTAAACTAACTGAAAAAGATTGGGCATTCAGTTACAATGCCAAAGTCAGCTTATTATTATCATCAGTTGTCACAGATAATAGAATATCATTATCCAAGTTGTGTGTGTGTGTGCATGTGTGTGATGCAATTATATATATTTTATAATATCCTCGCAAACATTTTTTTGATCCTGCATTTGCCAAGCATTGGCTTTAGTAAGTGTGTCCAAAACAGCTATGCCCAGAAAATACCACATGCCAAAGTAGTGTTATGGATTGAATAGTATCTCCCCTAAATTCTTATGTTGAATTCCTAACCTCAGGTACTTCAGAATGGGACTCTATTTGGAAATAGGGTCATTGCAGATGTAGTTAGTTAATCCATTTCGATTAAGATAAATGTGGACACAGAGACACAGACAGGGAAATGCCTGTGCACAGGAAGGTGGAGGTCGGGATGCTGCATCTGCAAACCGGGACTCCCAGAGATGCCAGCACAGGGCCAGAGGCTGTGGGGGAGACCTGGGACACACCATCCCTGGCAGCGCGAGGCAGCAGCGGCCCTGCCCACGCCTTGATCTCAGACGTCCAGCCCCCTAGGCCATGAGAAAAGACATGTCTGCTGTTTAGGGCACTCAGCTTGCAGTACTTTGGGACAGCAGCCTAGTGAATGCACAACTAGTCTAGCTGTTAGCAGGCGTTTCACAGGGAAATTAAAAGAAAGTTCTAGAGCCACTACCTCTTTCTGGAAACTTCTTTCTTGGCTTTCAACACTTCCTACTTTTCTTTTTTCTCAGTCACATTTGCTGAATCCTTTCTCTCCTTGTCCTGGCACCAGGGCTTTGTCCCAGGATTCAGCCCACAGACTCTGGTCTGCCTATCCCTGCTCTGAGGAATCTCACTTAGTACCCTTTCTGCAAATGCTTCCAAAACATGCACCTCAATGCTGGCTTTTCCCCAACCCCAAACTCATATGTGCCTAGTGACCTACGTGGTCTTCCTATTTGTATATCATTAGGCTTTTCACACTTTAACTCACCTGCCACTCAATTCCTGACCTGGGCACCAATTTCAGTTGAGGATATTTCCCTCCTCCCCATAGGACTGAGGGTCCTTCTCATCAGCTCTTACAACCCATGTCCAGTTAATGGGAACATTTTATTCCTCTAGCTACAAAGTGTGTTATAAATCCAATCCATTCCAACACCTTTTCCACTAACCACCACATGTATTCATATTACAAGCTTAGCTGGCCATTAGATCTTTCTCTCTCACAAAAATATAAGAAATTTCCATGTGAGTAGAAAATTGGTACTGCTTGCTGCTGAATTTTTTCAGGGCAAACTTGTTTTATTTTTATTTGTAATAAAAATTAGAAACTTTTAACATTAGTTGCTGTATTTTTCTTTGAAATACCAAAGAAGTGGTTGTTTTTCCCATTCTTTCAATATTATAGTTTGTTGCATTTTATTTAAGCTGGTAAAGCTGTGCATGATACAGTGACAGAATTCCCTAAGTGCAGTGTTTCAGCAACAGGAGAGAACAGCAGTGATGCTGGCAGGGACTTTACGTAGTTTCGCCTCGTGCCTGCCTAGTGCTGTGTGCGCATGACCTCATTCATCCTTACCGCAGGCCCAGATGTTAAATATTTTGTTTATTTCTTGAAGAAGAATTTTTAGGCAAATGAAGCTTAAAGAAATAGTTCAAAGACACATGACTGGTAAGCAAAGGAAGTACAGTTTTAACGCAAACGTGAGCTGCCCAGGAACCTGAGTGTCAAGGCACCGGGTTACACGGCTGGTTTGCTGGACGCACAGATGTGGGTAGAGGTGGCTTTGGGCTGCAGACTCGTGGTCTTGTGGATGCGAAAGAAGCAGAAACCTGAGTCCTAAGGAAGATCAGAAGGGAAACCATCCTTCCTTCCATTGATTGGAAGGCACAAACCCTGTCTGCTCCCATGGGGGGTTTGACCTTATTCAAAAGATTCTTTCCTTCTTTGTGAGCTCGTGTCATGTAACATTCCTGGTCTCTTCCTTGTCCTTTGCTTTTCTTAGCTGTAAAGTAGAAGTTACCCAGAACTATTTTTCTGGGGGAAACCATTGCGGCTGGGAAGTGGAGGTATCTGACGGTGACCGTGGGAAGACCCACCTGGCAGGGGGGCCCCAGTCCTCCCACGGGGCGTCAGCCTGCAGGGCTCGGGGAGGGGATGCCGGCCTCAGCTCACGTGGCACGGCCCAGCGGGCAGGGGTACCGGCGCCCATGTGCTGCGCTGGCAGGCCTTCCCCATGCTCCCCCCAGGTCTCCGCTGGCAAGGGAAGTGGTCGTCGTTCAGAATCAGATGAGGAGGAAGGATGGTGGTCCGCTTCAGATCATTGAACACGACCTACTGCTATTTCATAACTCTGTATGCATTTAAAATGTTACCTCTATCTTTTTAAAAGAAATTCCTATTTTGTATAAATATCTAGGATGTGAGATTCCTTGTAGCTCTTAAGAGGCTTATATATACATCAGGAAGAAATGCCCGAGGCGAGCACATGCAAAGCGAGGGCATTTATTTCCAGGCAAGGGAGAGAAACAAGGGCGGCCTTCCAGGAGTCTGCCAAGCCGACCTCGGGCCCAGGGGCTCACGGACACAGCCACTCTGCTACAGAGATTTTGCCTTGGGAGCTGGCCTCACATAGGGGAAAAGTATCCGCCACTTGCGACAGCATTTTTTGTTTTCATTGCATTCACCGATGGTGTCGTCCGTGGAGGTGGGTCCTCCGTCTTTGCACACCCCTCTCAAGTTAACACATTGCTTCTGCCCAGGGATAACGCCAGCCCTTGCTGCACAGAAAGAGATTTGACACCGAATTACTGATAATATACATGAGGCAGTGACTCTAGAGCAGGATGGCGTGGGGACAGGAGGGGAGACACAGGACCAGATGCTCAGGCAAAGAGTCGCCTTTAGGGAGGGGGGCCCACACTGCCAGGCAGCAGGCCGTTGCCTGAGGCCATCCTCGTCTGGGCTCATCCGTCTTGAAACAGTGGAGCAATCGCTGTCACCATCCCTGGGGAGGTGTCCCTGGTATCTGGTGGGTAAGGCACGGGGTACTGAATTTCCCACCTGGTGAATTGCCCTGCCCGAAATGCCAGCAGTACCTTCACTGAGAAACACTGTCCCAGTGGAACTGTCTGTCCTTCCACCTCCCCATCTGTGCATGCCACACAGGTAGCTTTTGGGGTTTGAGCCAGGCTCCCAGGACTGTCACTGCACCGTGCAGAAGCACACCCGCGGCCAGATAAAGCAGTGTGCCCTTTTGTAACTGAATTTGCACCACCTGTGCACGACCATGTCCTCCCCTTGCTGGAAGATCCAGCCGCTCCCCTGCTGGTAGCCGCTGCTCAGGCTGCCTGCCTGTGAGCTCAGGGCCTCTGTACAACAGGCATCGGATGATAGCGAGGCGCTGCCTCTGCCTTGCCAGGTCCAGAGGACAGCACGTCTGTCTGTCCAGAACAGAACTTAGCCAACGTGGAAGACACTGGCCGCCCTGTGGCATCTACGCCAAGTGTAGGCTTCCTGCTCAGTGGACTGGCCGTTCTCCAGCCAGCTGTTAGCCTCTCCCCCGACAGCTTCATCCACGCGCTCAGTAACATCTGGTGAGGTTTTCAGATTGTCTAATGAAGCTAAACGAAAGAGTTCTGGGCAAACACTGGGTAAGACATGGTGAAAGGCAGAGTCTGGTATCAGGGAGGCCTCTGCATGTGAGCTTGGAGGCATCCCCGGCAGTGGGCGTGGGGGGATGCCTGAGTGTGCAGCTGAAGCCAAGGGGCCTAAGCTCTCCCCAGCAGGGCAGTCCTGTTAACGCTGTCCTGGAACCTCAGCCTTCTGATGCAGTATGTGGTCTAGAGAGTAGCATTCTCTCTACTTGGGAGATGCCTCTCTCTGGCTTGAATCAAAAGGGCCAGAGTGATTCATCGTACTAGTGGTCTGCTCTCTGCTAATACGATGCTGAATGTAAGGAGGTGTTACCTGGACAGGCGACCAAAGAGTGCTAATGTCCCATCCAAAAGTGACTGTGACCTATCTTCATGCCCAGGTGCTAGTTTAAGTCAAGAGACTAATCCTCACCTGGGTCACGAAGAAGGGCAGTTCCTCCTGGATATTGACGTTTATGTTCAAACCTGGTGTAATGACAGACGTACAGAGCAGAAGAGAATAACTCTCAGATCTCAGAATTACATGATATTAATATGTGGTCATGGTTAATATATGCCATGCAGTGAGAGAAAGGATATGTGCTTAAAATAACTGCTGTTGGGGAAAGAAACAACCTAGGTGCTCGCTTCATGCCATGTCATAACGTGAGTGTCCGTGGGTGGAAAGACGAAGACTTAGAATCCCACTGTGAAGGGACATCCATCTAATCTCTCTAAAAAGCGTACAATTTCCTCAGTGTTAGAACGCGTCGAGTCATCGGCTTTCCTGTTTCGTCCGGTGGTAGGGGAGTGCGCTCCCTGACACTTTATCCACCAGGAAACAGAACGGCGTTGTCTTTTCTCTAGGGAGTGTAGAGTCCACGCTCGCTGCCCCTGTCCAGTGCGGCCTGGTTAGATATTGTTATTCTCCAAAGTCAGCATGAGAAGCATGTTATGATTTTCTTAATTCTCAAGGGGCCAATGAATCAACCTAAGAGTTATGTCATTCCGACCTGTTTATGCCACTCCTCTCGTGTGTGTGTGTGTGTGTGTGTAAATTATATGTAATATATAGAACAAATATGTTTTTCTTGGAGACGTAAAGATATATGAAGATGTGTATTCAAGTAGTGATCATTTCGCATTCGTTAGACTGAGGGTTGATGAACCAACATTTTCTTGTTTGGATTCTGTAGTTTCTTTGAAGAAATTTCCTTCCTTAAAACAGTGATTTTTTTTTATCTGATTGGTTTTATTTTGGTTTTATTTATTTTTTCATGAATGTTTTTAATAAAACTCTTCAGGATCCTGCCACTCCTCCAAAGAAATTTTGTAAAGTGGAAGTTACTTAGTATTTATGAGGCTTCTAAGATTATCAGATTGACTCCAGACCCCCACAGTCCCCGTGGGGATCAAGGCCAGGATGTGGAGGACTGTGCTGTGAGCGACTGTCCACCAGCCTGGCAGTGTGAGCATCGGGTGCTGAGGGCCGCCGTCCTGCTGATTAAGGAAGAAATCCCTGCCTGGAACCCGAGGAGGGCCCGGGGCTCCTCTCACAGCAAGGTCACGGGCGTCTCAGGCTGCGCGAGGGAGGTGTTCTGTCTCCGGCATCCCCAGTTCACTGGAGTCCTGCCCGTGTGCAGGTTACTCCCTTCTGTGCAGAATTAGAGGACCTTGTTTAATCCATCCCCCAGCCTTAACCGACTTGGGAGGATAAAGGGGAGCTGCCCTGGGGAAGGAGATGCCACAACTTGAGAGGCCCCTGAAGGATTCTTGCCACATTCATGGGGCGGTTACCACGGCTGCCACCTCCAGATACCTCCTGTACGTCCCTTTTGCTTTCTGTGTGCCCGTGTAAGAACATTAAGATCTACCTCCTGAGGTTTCTAAGGGCGCAGTGCAGTGTTGTTAACTGTGGACGCAAGGTTGTCCAGCAGAGCCCCAGAGCTACGTCACCTTCTGTGGCTGGGACCCCACGCACATTCCACAGGGTCTCCCCCTCGCCCCCGCCTCCCCTGGGACTCCCACCTGTGAGTGCTGAGTCCCCCACACTGTCGGTGATGCACTTCCCTCTCCACCTTTGGGGCCTTGTCTTACATCCTGGGATCCTGCTTCAGGGGAGTATGGATCCTGGCGCCCGAGCACGGGAGGGCCTCATCCAAGCGAAAGGTGGAGGCAGAAAGGGCAGTGGAGACTCGGGACAGTACACATTCTCAAGTCCAAGCATGACTCTGACTTAGAGAAGCCATGTAGGAGTGGATCCGGCCTTTAGATCAGAGCAACACCAGCACGGAAAGCTAGGAATTCTCACTTCCTGGTCCTCATGATGGCTAGTTATGCCCTTTATTTACTTTCCTGGTGATTTCTCGGGTTTAATTGTATTTCCCTGAAAAGATGAGGTCCAGATTAGGAAAGAGGGAAGCTACTGAAACCTGGAGCTCCTCAGTGGAACCAAAAAGAGAGACTCTGAAGAAAGAAGAGTGGGAACAGTGAAAGGCAGGGACGGATATGTCAGCCCATCGGGCCTGGAGAGCGCCCGGCCCCATAGACATCCTAGGCGGTGTGTGTAAACCCGTCACCCGTGGGTAAAGTCTGATTACCTTCCCCTTCTTCTGAAAGTGCCTCTGGACAGACTCAGCACTGGAGCCACACAGCTTGTTCTCCGGTGTAATTCCACGAAACCGGGCATGTTTTCCAGTGTGAACAAGCGCTGTCCTGCGGGGGCCTGCGGTCCGGGACACACTGTGCTCCCACGTCAGGGACACGGCCCTGGCTTCGGGGCGCACGCACGAGCTCCTCTGCCGGGGGGGTTGTGTGTACCTCACGAGGGGTTCATCCGCCCTTACTTTTTAGTTTTGGCCTCAAAAAAGTCTTTGCTGACATGGCAGATAGACAATGAGCACATGCTGTAGGCCCTCAGAATACTCTGTTGCCTCCATTACACATACTGAAATTCATAGAGTAACGTATGTGACCGTCTGTCTGACACCTTCCTTCTATACTGTGGGACGATTCTCTCGTCTCCCGGCACACTGGTATCTAGCAGCCTTTGTAGAACAGCAGGTGCTCAGTAAACTCTTGTCGCCGTGAGTGCAGCTAAGCACCGGTTCCACCCGCGCGTTCTCTCCCTTAGTCCTCCTGGCTCCTCCCGGCATCAGCCTCTTTTTCAGTATCTGGCCCGCACTCTTGGAATATTATCATGCTTGTGGGTGTCCAGTCTTGGCATGACTATATCAGCTTCTCGGAACATCAGACCTGGAGTTCCTACAATCCCGTTTTCCCATCAGTTGTTTCTGGCCGTTGCTCTTGGTCAGCCCTTTTCTCAACTTTCTTTCCCCCTCAGCCTAGACTATCATCCTCTTCCCTTTCCTACTGGAACAGTGGGTTTGGTAGACTTTTATTTCCAGATGGATTCCTCCTTAACATTTTTTTAAAATACCATGAGATAATGACTTTGCATGGGGAGAGTCATTTATGTTGGGCTGAGCTGGCTCGGGGGTGGGCGGCAAGCAGGAGCAAGGACAGTTCTCTCATCCGCCAAGCACACCCGAGGACCTTGGGCAGCTGCTCTCCGCCCTGAGAATTCATCCCCATTTATCTGAGTCTAAGGAACATAGATTACGAAGATCTAAAGACTAGCATAAATAACAATTGCAGAACATTAAACTGTTTCAACATGCCTACTTCAGATGCTGGAGGAAAATAATTTGCAGGTAAATGAAGTTAAGATGTTTCAAAGACATTGTATTTTCCAAAAGAGGAAACTTGAGGTTAAGCTTCTCGGTATCTAATTAGGAGACTTCGAGGTTAAAAAGCCTAACAGAATTTGGGGCTATTTTATGGACATACCCACACCTCTAGGTTAAGGGAAATGACGCTGACTGGATGAAAGATAGATGGTTCGAGCCGCAGTGTCATCACTGCCTGCGTGACTTAGGAAAACAAACTTCTTTATTGGACATGGGTTCTCTTATCTGTAGACTTACGGAATTAACCGTTGAGCTGCCTCCTGATTCTAAGACACGAGCGTCATACGATTTCACATTAGGTGTCGCCACAAGCAAGCCGCCGTAGCTGTGTCTCCTTCAGACAGAATCGAGAGCTAAATGAGAATTCAGGAGGAGACAATGTGTGTCAGGTAGGTCCCGAGGAATCCACAGAGCAGGCAGAGATCAAATAAGAGAGTTTCTTTGATTGTATTTTAGAAAATCTTAGAGATGAAACAAGGAAAAGAGAGAGTTATCCAGAATCAATCTGTGTTTAGTGACCACAGACATTATTTTGAAGGTTGTGAACATCCCACCATCAACAGCAGAGAAAATAACTTTATCAGTTCTTAAAAGGATTTGGATGAACTAACCTGACAATGATCCCATTCCCTTTTTTCCTTTGATTCTGCATTTTAATATTGAAAATTCTGACTCATGGGTCCTAAGGATATAACTCAGATTCTTAAAAATGCTTCCTTCCTATTTGGCTTTATGCTTGAAATTTTGCCATTGAAGCTTCATTCCACTGGTTGTGCTTTTTCTAAATTCCCCTCCTCCCTACTGATCTTTTATAAGTTGATGCAATTTTTTGTTGTTGTTGAACTTTGCCTGATGGCCTTACCTTCTACCCTTCACAAATATTCCTCACCGACAGACTCTGTCACTTCCATTTACTACCCAGGTCTGACTGTCGCTGCCACACCCACTTGCCTTTTTGGAGATGGGGGCCCTGCTAAATGCTTCTTAATTTGTAGACCAGCCTGAAGTCACCTTTCAAGTTTCTTTACCTCTGTCTCTATTTGAACCTCATTTTCTGACCAAGGGACTCTTTGATCTCGCTTTCTGTTGATAGAAATCTGTCCAGCTTTGCAGTTTCTTCTTCTTTGGTTCTAAGGGAGAGGAGGGTGTTTCCTCTGAGTCCTAATGGCTGTGGTTTAGGGTCGGAGTGCAGATGGCCGCGGGAGGTGGGGCACCCGGGCAGGCCTCCTGAGGACCCGTCTCTACAATCCCTTCCTCACCGTCTTACCTCTGGGGATCACAGTCACGAAGATGGGGAGCACAGCCGGAAGGAGGCGGAGCCCCATGGCTGAGTGCCTGGTAGGGCTGTGCGTGACCTGAGGGGACGGCACAGGGCCTTTTATTGCCTCTGGGGGACTGAGGTTCCTTGTGGTCAGTGAAACTTAACAAGTAAGAAAATAAAACAGCTTTCATTGGCTTGTTTCCAAACCCTGCAGTCCCTAAATTTGGTGACAAATTAACCTAATTATAGGAAGCCAGATGGCTAACCCCTCTCTCTGGGCTCTCAGATTTCCTGGGGGTTGGTACCCCCGTTTCCAAAGGGGACCCAGAGTAAGGCGGTGTGAGTGTGAAGTCCTCCGACTCCCCTGCACACTCCTTTCCCCAGGAAGGGTAAGAGAGTTGCTCGAGGAGCATGTTCTTTAAAACGAAGCTGTGTTTTCAAGTTACTCCTTAAAAGAGAGGCTGGTGTCACATGCGTACGATGCTCCTAATGGCTCCTGAAAGGTGAATGCACTTAGTTTACACTGAAAACTTACATTTTCTCATCTGTTATTACCCATCTGTGTAATGTCCTTCATGACAAGGGTGGAGAGATCAGGGGAGAGTTAGAAGATCAAAGATAAAAGGCACACTTTCCCCAACAACCCTCCGCCTCACGGGGCTACTCACCCCACCCCGCTGCGGAAACAGTGTTTTCAAGGTCTGAGGACGCACCTGTGGCCAAGAATCAGTGCACCTAAAACCAATTCATCTAAAGCTAGTGTATCTACTGAGCAACGGCTTAATGACACATTGATCTAAATTCATTTATTTTTTCATTTATAAACTCTAATATGTTATATCAGCTTTTTAATATACTTTTATGCCTTCTATTTTGGCTACTTTTGATCATTTTCTTCTTTGTTCCTAGTGTGTTTATTTTTAATAATTGAGATATAATTGACATATAACATGTGAGTTTAAGATGTGCAGTGCGCCGACTTGGCACATCTATGTACTGCAGTACGATCACCACTGCAGCATCAGCTACCACCTCTCTCAGGTCACAGAACTATCACTTCTTTTTTGGGGCGAAATAATTAACTCTAGTCTTCCAGCAGCCTTGAAGCCTATAATATAGTATACTGACTATAAATGCTGTGCAATACATTAGGTTTCCAGAACTTATGTACTAATTGCAAGTCTGGACCCAAAACAACATCTCCCCAGGTCCCCCAACCCCTGGTACCCACCATTCTACTCTATTTTGCAAGTTCAGAATCTATGAACAGGAATTATCTGTCCAGGGAAATAAAATACTGAGAACCTCTAGATGGTCACAGTGTTTCTTCGTAGGAGTAAAACATAAAAATCTCTCGGGTAGTCGAGATTGTATCCTCCTGAGCGCTCACTGGGCCATCCTGTTGGGCTTCAGCCTCTCCCTCCCCTCAAGTCGCTTCTCCCCTATTCAGCTCCCACTGGTATGTCCTGGATGTCCTCTGCATCAGTGCCTTTGTGCTGCCTGTGTGTCTATTATGTTTTGCATAATTACATTTCATTTTTGAAACTTTTTTGTTAATCTTTTGGTCTTTTTGTGACAAGTTTTTCAAAATTGTTAAATGGGCTTTCTCACTTTTTAAGAGGTTGTTTGGATATGAACGTAAGTCACAAAGAAGTAGTACGTGGGTAGCTTTCAAGTCAATATTTATTTTTATTGAGGAAGGATAATAAAAGTAGGTAGGAATGCTGGAAGGGCTCAGGGTATATATTCTGATGTTTCCAGATGCATTTCCTTTTGATGCATTTCCTGATTTCATTTGAGTTTGTGCTTAAGGGGTTCTTGATAGTCTGAATAGATAAGTGGTGTGGGAATGGGTATCAAGGATCCACCATTTTCTACAGCATTTCTACCTTTTTCTGCAGGCACCGATCTCATCCTCTGTTAGTTTGCAGATGTCTCTTCTGCAGATCCCAGAGAGGCTGTAACAGTGGCTTTCCGCAGCGGCCAAACCTCGTCTGACTGCAGGACAAGAGAATCGGTGAGATCATTAGGTCATGAATGGAACGCAAAACCATCAACTCTGAAGTGTGAGAGCAGAAGTCTGCTGTGAGCATTTCCCTGTGGAGAAAAGCTGGACACAGGGTCTGGTCAGTTGTTCCATCAATCGTTTGCCCAGCAGCTCCAGTGTTAGCAAACCCCTGCCCGTCCATGTACTAAGCATTGCTAAGTCTACGCTTCCAGAAGAACTTTGGTCCATGTCAAAGTGAAAAAACAAGCAGACAGACAAAATGTATATTCTAAACACACCAATTTCTTCATTATTCTACTCCTTTGTGTGGATCTCCAGCACGTATTTGCTGAGTGTCATCTATTCACCAGGCAGCTTTCTTTGCACTAATCATGCAACAGTGAAAAGGGCACAAATGTTTCTTCTCATGGGACTTATATTCAGTGAAGAAAATCTGGCCATATAAAAATAGACTGATAACTTAGAAAACAGTAAGTGTTGAGAGCAAAGTAATACAATAATGGACCAGACATGTAGTCTGGAGGATGGTGTTGATAAAATGCACAGAGAGGTTCTGTGAGAAGGTAGCATTTGAACTGAAATCTGTATGATGAGAACAAAAAAGACAAGCAGATATCCGCGTGAGGGTGCTCCAAGCATGTCGGACAGCAAGAGCAGGACCCCTTGCTTCGTTTTCCGTGTGAACAGAAAGCCCTGTATGGATGGAATGTGTTAGGAAAGGATGTTTGATAAGAAAGGAAATGAGATAAAACAGGATAAAGACCCTGTGTGGCTTTCAGGCCACAGAGAATTACATATTCTCATGTTGCAGTTGCCCCTCGGCTCTCTTAAAACCCACATGTATGCACATTCTCCTTTTAAAATGTTTAGTGTTTACCCTTTTCACACACACACACACACACCCCCCATCCATTTAGGCACAGGGTAGGGTGAAGGTTTCGGGAAGAGCGATGGTGTGGGTGCTGAGTCGTAGTATGAGTCCCTTCGAAACAAGTATAAATCTTCACATTGCTTTGCATGTCAATTAACTCAGAAAGAAGCAGAAATTATTCTTTTCTCTCTAAATTTAGATATGATCTAAACACCTAACACAATAGACAAAGATGCCTGTGTTATCAGGTATATCAGTTAGAAGAAAGAGTAAATTTGTGGGCATTCTGAAGGATCCTCTCAATTGTATCTAACAAGCAAGCGGTATTAGAGAGCTGCAGGTGTGTTGTTGTGTCCAGACCAGTATTCCCTCTGGTGAGTTATCTTATTGTAAAGCTGGTTTAATTGGAAACTCGCTAGTGGTAGAGCTGACGACTCAGCGCTAAGTCCTCAAAATGGCTGTTTTATCAAAATAAAATGATAAAAATCACATAAAATGATTTTTCTACTAAAAATTTTAGTAGAAAAGCCACCTAAAGAAAAAAAAGAGGTAGAAAAAAGACAGTTCATAGCTTCGGGTGGTCTCACTCTGTTGGGAGTTTGCATACTGTCAAGGATTTACCACCCATGAGATAGTTTACAGTCCATTTAGTGATCCACAGATCCCACCAAATATGACAGTTTTTAGGTGTCATCACACTGCTT
This sequence comes from Phataginus tricuspis, assembly GCA_029783875.1. NCBI lineage: Eukaryota > Metazoa > Chordata > Mammalia > Pholidota > Manidae > Phataginus > Phataginus tricuspis. The sequence continues at coordinate 28,291,823 of JAQQAC010008525.1, forward strand.
TGATTTATATTTGCCTATTGAGGCTATTCCTAGCTAAGAATAGTAAGGCGGTATCTTTAGATTAAAATTTGCTGATGATGAGCAGAATAACATATCCAATATACCCAGTTGATCAAGGAATTTATGTATTAAAGGACAGAATTGAAAAGAAAATCAACATCGACTCCTGATAAACATTATTTTAAAAGTAGGAAGAACATTACCTTAACCAAGTTAAAATTCATCTAAACACAAAAATCCATACAGCATTTCAGAGTAAAATACTAGCCTTAATCTCATTAAAATCAGAGGGAAAGATTGTCCCCTGTCAATGCTGTGTTAATGTAGCCCTGAAGGTGTTGGACAAAGCCATGCATCGTGGGAAGAGCCGTGGCTGGGGCTACTGCTTTCCCCGCCAGCATGCCGCTGGGACGACACAGATGGCATTTGGAAAGGATCTGTAGGAGTGGCAAAAATCACAGGGGCCAGCAGTGCACCAGAAGCTGAGGAATGCCTGAAAGATACAAAAAAATAGGATCAGAGTGACAGCCTCCATGGCTTCTCAAGCACAAGACATGAGCTTAGAGCCCCAGAGCCCCACTCTGGGCACAGGCTTGGGGCTGGTCCTCCAGCCGGGCTCCCGCTGGGTTCATCCACTGTGTGTGGATGGCCAGGCCCTGGGAGTGCGTGCCAGTGGCCGACACCCCACAGCTGCTTGCGGACACAAATGTGGCTCTCTCTCCGGTCCCTGGACGGGTCCATGTGCTCACCTGTGCCTAGTGCCCCCAGCCCAGCTCCTCACCTGCCTGCCCCCATCCTGACCCTGTCACCAGCCTCCATTGTCTAGGCACAGCCCTGGGGGAGGATCAGAGTGACAGCTGATGTGCAGCCGACAGCCAGGGAAGTTTTTTGAAATCAGCTGGACAGAGACAAATACTGTATTATTTCCCTTGTATGTGGACTCTACAGACACTCAGAGTGGAAGGGTGGCTTCCAGGGACTGAGGGCTGGGGAAGAAAAGAGACGTTGGTCAAAGTGTGCACGCTTTCAGTTCTGAGATGAGGAAGCTCTGGGGGTGTAACGTACAGCGCGGTGACAGTAGTCGCCGATTCTGTGTTGCATACTTGCAAGTTGCTAAGAGAGCAGAGATTTAACTTCTCACTTCACCACAACAAAATGGTGATGGTGTGGGGCAAGGGATGTGTCGCCTGAGGTCGGGGACACCTCACTGTACGCGCGTCAGAATCCTCACATGGCTCACCTTTCGTCCCTCCCGTTTGCTCTCACCTACTGCATTATTTTTAATTATCTCACTTTTTCTGTTAGTCAAGAAATTAAACCTTTGCTCCCATTCTTTTAGTAGTTCTCATAGAATTAAAACATATTTTCTGAATAGAGCAAAGTGTAAAATAATAAAAACATTTACCCTTATGTAATACAGTGACTTTAGATCTTTGTAATCACCATTTAACTCCTCCCAGTTGTTTACTTCTGTTGCCAAGTATTTTAATTCTACATATATATTTAATCCCTAGCATTTTCGTACACCATTGGTGGGTTTCTAAACTGGCTACTCCACGTTTGGGAAGAGGACACTCTCGCCTAGTAAAGCCGGGGATTCGCACACTGTGTGGCCTCGGTCCATCCCTGAGATGGTCTCCCAGAGAAACCAACATATATGTGCAAGAAATTTTTAACAAGTTTATTCACGACAGCCAGCAACCAGAAAAATCGGAATTTCTATCAACACTACAATAGTTAAGTATGTCATTATTATATCAGCGGCAAATAAGAATAGCCCAACTCTTTTCACTTCTAGTTCTTAAACTTACCTTGATTTCTGTCATTGAATTGTTCTAGTTTTTAAATAATTTAGTATTTAATGGTATATATAGGCCATTGTTTATTTAACTGCATTTTAATTGGTGGGAACCGGGTGATCTCCAGTCTTTTGCTCTTAGGGGTAATGCTGTGATGATTCACATTATACAAATATTATTTAGCATATGTGTAAGGGTCGTCTATGGGCTGTGTTCCCCTTGGAATGGATTGCTCAGTCTAAGAACTTAAGGGTTTTGCAGGCTATTCATGTTTCATGCTTTTAAAATAGTTTGCTTAGGTCCAATTAACTGTTAACTTTCTCATCCCTCCTGTTTTTGAATGAGATGAGTTTTTCCTGAACCGAAAGCTTTGTGTAGGGTATTAGCTTTTATTCATTATTTTAACCCTTGCTTTTATTCAGACCGAAAGAGGTAAGAAGATACATGGCTATTCCGAATATACTGTCTCTCTTCTCCTCCCAGACTCACCCACATGTTAGGTATTGCGTATGTGACTTGTTCACCCTATTCTTGGCTTAGTCGCAGTCGTCTGCTTGTCAGGCCCACTGCCGGCCCTGGGACGCCCCCCCC
>JAQQAC010008525.1:28294712-28310382 GCA_029783875.1 Phataginus tricuspis
CCCCCCCCGAAGCCCTGAGGTCTGTGCCTGTGCTGCAAAGGGGTGGTTTCGAGACTGTGCCCCTGACCTGCTAGAATTATCGTTTGTGGGAACCTCCTAAAGTGTGGAGTCAGGTACCTCTTTTTTTTCACATTCCTGCCATAACCTAATTTACTTGAAGATGCTATTTTTAATTCTTTTTCTCACTCATGTTGCTTTTGGGTGATTTTTGATTTAAAAAAAAGGTATAACTCCTGAAAAAAAGTCCTCTTATAGGGCTTCTCTCATTAGAATGTCTCCTGGGCATCTCCCAAAGGTCTTATATTTATTCTTTGAAGAATACGCTATCTTCAGTTTCCAAGCTGTCTTCAATTTCTTTTGAAGTGTTACAGATACTTGTCAAAGGACTAGAAAGCGAAAAGGTGAGACACAGTTCTTGTTATCCTCATGTGACATAACACAAATTTAAAAAAAAGCTATCCATACTCTCTCACTATGAGCTCATGCATTTGAGTAGACAGGATGTGGTTGTGGTTCATCCCTGACTGGACCTGGAATGGAGGTGGAGCTCAGCGCCTAGCATGGACCACATTTGTTTCCAGATAAAAGTCCATTTTCCCACCAATAAATTTGACCCTTGAAATAATGTGGGTTTTTTTTGGTTACTCATAAAGACTCCAGAGCTGTTGGCAAGGGGAAGGAAGGAGACCAGCACATTGTCACACATAAGGGACTGGTGACTGTGGGCCGTGATAATGGTACAGTTTCCATATATATATATGAAAACCTGTGTGTGACCTCCCCGTGCCGTTCACCCCCAGCTCTTGGTAACCACCATTCTGCTTAATGGTTCAATGAGGGTGACTTTTTAAAATTCCACATGTAAGTGGGATGGTGCAGTATTCCTCTTTGTGCGTCTGAGTTCACTTAGCATGATGTCCCCCACATTCCTCCATGCTGTTGCTAATATGTACATTTATCAAATCGTCATGTTGCACACCTTAAATATACACAATTTCTGTTTGTTAACTATAGCTCAAAAAAGCTGGAAGAACCTTGTAAAGATAACCACGGGACCTTATGTTAGTTACAACCTTACCCAGTCTTTCTGTGAAGAGCCGTTTGTAAACCCAAACGAGTGTGTCCGTCCCACAGCAGCCGTCTGCTGTGCCCTAAGCTCGGCCCCGGGGCCCGGCACATCTGTGTCAGGGCCACCTCTCGCGGCCGTGTCCGTGTGTCTGAAGCTCCCTCCATGCCCCTCTGAGCCTCCGTTCGCTTTGCCAATCCGTCTTTCATTTATAAGCATACACAGTCATGGTTTCTCCTGGTAAATCTTGCTCTGTGGGGGCTGCATACTTTAATCTCTCAAACAACATGAGTTCTCTTCGTCTCTGACCCATGTTTCCAAACAGTTTTAGTTTTTCACTTATTGTGATATACTCCTCCTTTTCCGTGTTTGTTTCTTCCCATAAGCCTTTCAAAGCCTCTCGAGTAGTGACATTGCTTACCTGCTTTCTGGACCTAAAACTCAGAACAGCCCGTGGGAGATGGTATGTGTTGGATATAAGGTGACTGACTAGTAATTTTATTGAAAACCGAGTAAACAGGTATTTTCAAATGACTGGGGCTGAGAAGTTTGGGCAAACTGCAAAAGGGGAACTATTCCAGAGAGGCCCTGAGGGAGGCGTCAGAGAGAAAGAAGGGAACGTGGGCGCCAGGGGAGGGAAAGAAGCTGGGCTGCCTCACCCCCGCCTCCCAGCAGGTCTGCGGCCTCAGTGGCCGCTTTCACAAGGAAACGCACCCACCTTGCTTGATCCAGCCTGTCCTTGGCATTGTCATTAAATTTAGCAGAGACTATAAAATGAACCATATGAAACACACATACATACGAAATGCATAACGTGGGAGCCCCGTCAACCGGGACACTGTCTCTGTCTCAGCCGTGGTGGGTGGTCTCAGCCGACACCACACTGCCCAGCAGTGCCTGGCAGTTAGTGTGTCCTAAACAAATCCTTTAAGGCAAAAAGAAAATATTCCCAAGTGCAAACATACAGGTTACCTTGTCTAGCAGGTGTTGTCTTAATAGGCTTGGTCCCACTGGTAATGGCTGGTCTTAACATGACCGACAAATGACTTAAGCTCTGCGCACTTGACTGGCAGCCTCCGCGACCCTGACGTTCGTTTCCAGATGTCGGCTCACCAGAGCACTGAGGTCACAGAGCCAGAGCAGCTCCAGGGGCTCAGTCATCACATCGGAACGTGGTGGCTTTGAAGCTGATGCCTTTTAGGTACCGTCTTAGCGTAAGAACTTAGGGTCGTTCAGTGCCACCTGCGTGTTACAGTCTGTGTTCCCCAGCCCCTCATTTTCTGCCAGCATAGCTCACACGTTAGTATCCCAAAGCCTGCGTTCCTCCCTAATTGTCTCACTTTCTGCACGGAGATTCATGCTTCAGTAACTATTCTGTGTGACATATTTAACATACAGAACCCTTTCTAGAATGCAGACCAGTGCTTGACCTCAGTAACCCACCAGGGGAGTGTAATCCTCTTTGAGAAACCCTATCCTGGGTCTGTGCATGTCTGCAGAGTGACCCTGTGGGCAGTTTGTTGGGCCAGTCCCGGTTTATGCCTGTTATTCTGATGGAATATTGTCTCCCTTTACTTTCCAAGTGTCTGGTTTGGGTAAAAGAAGTCATATGCTCACCCCACTCTCATAACCATGGGCCTTCCTGTCTCGTAATGAGAGCTGTGGGTCATTACTCAGGGCGAGCTCCAGTTCCTCAGGAGGCGAGTGCCTATGTGACTGAGTCCCCCAGGCGTGGCCTTCGCACCAGCTCCTCTGACCTGGAGAGTAGATGTGATGACAGACACACAGCCACTGCTGCAACCCAGTCCTTCCACCTCCAGTCCAGTACCTGCCTACATGTCTGCCTGACATAACTGCCATGCCTCACCAGGTAAGCCAGGATACGGGGTAGGGAGAAAGCAGACTGTGACCTACAGGCAGTCTGGTTGATGGTGAAGGGATGGTCTGTCCCAGTGAAGCTGTGGATGTCAGGCTTACGAATCCAAAGATTGATCTCCAGGGTCTTGTGTGACCTGTTAGATAGTCATCTAAAGTGCAGACCCCTAGAACCAGCCACCTCCTTACCTGGGCACAAGAGAGTCAAAAAGAGGAGAGAAGAGAGAAGCACCTGGGGTCTGGTGGCAGAAGAGCCCGGGAGGAGACGTGGGGTCAGCTTGATCGGAGGCTGTAGTCTCTCAGCGTGGTGGGCCCCTGGCTTTTTATGGTGCTCCCTGAGCGTGTAGTTTATTCTTGGTGAGTAGAGCCTAACAAGGAGAGGGTAGCTCCGTCTCCCACAGGAACCTCCAGGCCCGAAGTACGCAGAGGCGGCAGTAACTCAGTGCACGAGGAAGCTGAAATCACGCGGTCCTTCCCCACAGACCGAGGACATCCTCGGTCTCAGCTGTGTCCTGTCTGCTTGTCCCTGTGCACCTGTGTGTATGACCCCTGACCACACTGCAGGGCCGGTGTGTGTCCCCACGGCAGAGACAGGGGCGCCTCTAATAGATTGCAGTCAGGGGGATGAGTGGTTGAGTGGGTGCACGGAGTGACTTCTGGAAAGGACACAGCCCCAGAGAGATGGTGGATATTTTAGTGGCTATTTCTACCAAGGGGTAGGAGGGGGAAGGTCAGGAAAGGCCTCATAAAAATGATGGTAAAGAACATGTTTCAAAAGAGCATATGTCAGCCTCTCTAGATGTTGTGGCCTTTTTAGCAGATTTTTATTATTTTTACATGTTTTATATATTATTATGTCAATTATAACCTGGCATTATCAAAAATGTAGAAAATACAGAAAAGTAGAAAAAAATTAAATTAGAATTCTGCTGAAATTCAGTCATAGCTAATGAGTATGGGAAACTTCCCAGTACAGGTATCCTTTGCTATCTTGGCAGAATAGTCACTGTGATAGTTTTACTTTGTTTTTACCTCAGTCTCACTCTCTGGATAAAAATCTACTCTGTTGAATATTATGATCATCGGCTCCTGTGATGGAGCCCAGGGACCCCCACCTCCTGGTGTTCAAGTGCTGGGTCATGTCCCTTGAGAGCAGGCTTGGCGGATGAATAGAACAGCGGAGGGGATGGGGTGTCCCTTCCTAGGTTAGGTCACAAAAAGGCCATTTTCCCCACCTCGGGCTCCCTCTTGCTGGCTTACCCAGAAACACCCATGTTCCAAGGGATTAAAGATCTGTCAGTTAGGTTAACCAGGGAAGACCAGAGGCCTGGCAGGTCCTCCCACCCACCCAGAGCCCAGCCTTCAGATGAACCTGCATGCAGGCCAAAAGACAGCAACCTTGACATTTTAAATGCCTGATATTATACCAAAATCTTTGGTGGATATTTAAATATCAAAGAGGTGAAATTTGTGAGGGTTATTTGAATAATCTGGTAACTCTTATTTTTTCAACTTGTAAAAATGAAATATAGCCTCTAGATATCTAAAAATATATTTTCCATTGTATTTTTAAAAATACATTAGATTCTGAAACTGCGTATTTTCTTACGTGGTATTAAGTTTCACTTTTTCACTTAACATGTATCTGGAAAATCGGTCCCTTCCCCCTCCACCATCATGTCCCTCCCTGCTGCTTCTCTTCACCGGGTCAAGTCTGCACCCTGGTTCTGATGCACGGTTGGTTGGTTTTCAGTGTTAATTTTGAATTAGTCACCTTCCTCAGTTCTCTCAGTTCTCTCTGCATACCGGTTACCAGTTGCTGAATAACAAGCTGCCCCAAAACATAGCGGTTCACTTGTATTGTCTTCGAGTTTCTGTGGGTTGGGGTCCTGGTGCCCTGCGTCTCTCCCAAGGCTGGAGTCATCGCAGGCTCGACACTGACGACCTGCTTCCTAGTTCCCTCGTGCAGCTGTGGGCAGGACCCAGCTCCTGTGGGATGGAGCCTCTCCCAGCTCCTTGCCGCGCTGGCCTCCTGGTAGAGCATCTCGCAGCATGACAACTGGCTTCATCAGAGCAAATCAGCCAGAGTATGCGAGCTAGGTGGAAATCAGACTTGTAAGACCTCGTCATCAGTTAGTGAAAGCCTATCGCTGGGACCATATTCTTCTCATTAGGAGCAGCCCCTGGGCCCTGCCCACTCTCCAGGGCAGAATACCAGGACTCGGGGTGTGCTGGGAGCTTTATCACAGGCTGCCAGGCACAGGTATTTCAGGGGATATTTGCCCCTGTTAAAAAAAATCATCATTAAATACTGTAAAATTCTTCTTATTTGAACTTTTACTTTTTTATTTTTGTTCCCCTCTTTTGACTAACTCTTGGAGTTTCCAGAATGATTTTAAGTAATAGTAGCTAATGGGAAATCCTTATCTTCAAACCACCTTCTTCCTATTCACCAGCATGCGTTGTGCTGAGAGTTCAAGTATATTTTCACCCAGGCCAGTGCACGTACATTTTTTACTCACAGGTGTAAAGGAAATGCGTCATCTTCTCTCTCAGGCTTTTCTTATAAAAAGCCTCTTTTTCAGTCTCCTCTAGGGTGATGCTCAGTCTTTTGGCCCTGCTTTTCCTTAAAATTGTGTAATTCTGTGTTTGTGAGTGGAGGGTGAGGGGTGACTATCTTTTTTTAGTGGAGGAACAGGAAACATGGAAATGATGTTTAAGTGGGTACACTATAGAATTACCAGTGTAATTGAATGACATTTTACATTTCACGTTATTTTACATAATAATCCTGCATATCATTCATGTAGAAGCCATGTTAGCTTATTTCCTGGTAAACCAGTATAAGGACACCGTCATTATCATTTCCTTTCTGGCTATTAAGAATGGTTTTGAATTATTTGATGCTTTATTTTAGTTTTCCTCTTGTGGTTGAATTTTCCAGTCATGCTGTGTCACGGTCAAGCACACTGGTCTCTGCTCTTCCTGCTTAGGGTCTTGGTGGCCGGGCGGTGCAGCCAAGCCCTCTGTGTTCTGTGGAAAACCAAAGGAGTCACAGCTCACATGCACAGCACTTAGAGCTGGCACATGTCTTCTAGTTTCCCTTGCACATCGTTGTTGTAGTACCTCTGTTGTCAAGATGTTTTCCACCTGCATGATCAGCGGTGGAGGGTGAAGTGTGGTCCGTGTGGTGCCGTCCCCTCGCCCACTGTGACAGCCGCACTGGTGATGGCAGTACACCGCCGAGGGCAGGGGCTGAAAGGTGCTAGAGTCGTGAACCAGGGGGACTTAAATCCGGTCGTTACACAGGCTTTGAGGGACTCGAAGGGATGCTGAGGTAACCCCAACCCGAGTGGACACCATGCTGTAGGGGACTCGTGTGGGGAGCCGGATATGCAACAGCCATAGCAACTCCATCTTGGGCTCTCAGACTCCACCTTAGAGACTGAGTTTCAAAAGTGCACAAATGGTTTCAGTTTCACATTCCGAGAAATGTGTTTAAGTTTCAGTTTCGATTGCTTTCGTGCCAGAGTGTTCTCACTCAGGTCTGCCGCTTATGTCAGAGACAACTGTGCACGCACACAACTCGGTGTGTAATTAGAGTTTGTAGATGGCTTCATTAGCATAAAGGGCAACCAATCAGAAGAAACCCCACCCCGTGAATGCTATATATTCTCTGCTGTTTCCGCAAATAAACAAGACTTGATCAGGAATCTGTCTTGTCTCCATTCGTCGTGTCTCTTGTCTCCTTCCAAATTCCCGCTCCCCCTCTCCAGGTCCTCGCTGATGTCCCGGGGCCGGGACAGACTCGGAGAGCGATGCCTCCAGAGCTGGAGGAGAGCCGGTCCCTGTCCTCGGGCCTCTGGGGACGGCCACCAGCTGGTCGTTGCCTGGATCCCTCTGACGACACAGAGGCTGGTCCCAGGAGCGCCCGGAGGAGGGCCTCAGAACTGACTGTCACTGCGGCCCTGGTGACCCAAGCAGAATGAGGAAGGGGCCCCTTCCCTTCTCCAAACGCCAGGTCCACAGCCCCACCAGCCTCCCACTGGGCGGAGCCTCCCTGGAAGCTAGTTGGCAAAGGAGCCTGGGAAATGTCCTTTGTGACCCCGGTGTCACCGAGGAGCACAGCGAGGTGGAGGGAAATGGGGACAGAGTGACAGTGGGAGAGTGATAGCACCGTGGAAGCGGAGTTCTACATTTTATTTTGCAGTCATAATTATTTTTTGACATGCGGATGTTCTAAGGGGTTATGTCATAAACTCATTTGTAATTTCTTCGACAAGTTTTAATCAATGGAAACCATGTTCCATGGCAAAATGCAAAGATAAGTACAAAACTGGGAGCAATTAGGTCAGATTGGTTTGGGTGATCAGCTCTGGTTCTAACTGGGACCAGAGTTTGTCAGGCTCTGAAAAAGATGGAGAAGCGAAGCATACGAAGGAGCCATGCGACTGACTAGCCATGCTGGAGTGTCCTGCAGTGACTTTCCCAGGCTGGGTGTCCACGCAGGGAAGGCACAGCATCCGGAAGTGCAGGCGCGGGACTCGGCCGAGGCCTCATGCTTGTTTGGAGGGGAGCCCCGAGTTCCCAGGAAGCCTACAGCCCACTCTTGGGGCGAGGCGCTTACCCTCTTCCGGCTCTTCCCACTGTGTCAAAGGCCACAGCAGTTCTCAGCCTCAGTATGATCGACCTTTGGGGTCACTCTTGTCTTCAGGTCGTTCCTGTGCGTTAAGATGTTTAGTGGCATCACTGGCTGTTACCAGCTGGAGGCCAGCAGCAGCTTTCTGGCTCTTACAACCTCAGGTGTCCTCAGACAGTGCCAACTGTGTGCTGGGGGCAGAACTATCCCCACTTAGGGACTGTGGTTCACAGCATCTTAATCCTCATGCAAGGTTTGTTTCTCTACTCATCCGGGCCAATCCTTAGGGTTAAGGTTTGTCTCTGGGAATCATTGGGTTGCATGTGACTTTGAATGAACCCAGAAAAAAGTAAGTGTTATGTGGATGTGTCAGGAGCAGGGCCAGACAGGATTCTTTTCCTCTTGCCCGGCAGCAGCACACAGCGATCTATACTTTGAGCTGTAAGAGAACAATGTAGGGTTTTCTGCATGACTGGCCCTCCTCCAGGTCTTTATTTGCCTGTGAAGTTGTGCCAGGCCTCAACAGTACACAAAGTTATGGGGGTGGAAGCTGTGGCTACTGCAAAGCCATGTTCTGGGTGGAGAAATAGAGCAAATTCTCATCAATGAGTTCTATCATGACACTTGAGCTTCATGGGAAAGTTACAAGCCATTAAGGCTTGAGGGTCCTAACAACGCAAGATGGAGGCAAGAAATGAGGTCTGAGTGGTAGGATATGAGGAGGACCCCAACCCACTGGGGGCTTGGCACTGGGCAAAGCATGGCTGCTCTGACGCATCAGAGAGGGGAACCACAGGGCTTCCAGAGAGAAGCTCGGCCCTGCCGGCCCCTTGATTCTGGCCCTTGAAGGAGATGTCAGACCGCTGACCTACAGAACTGCCAGGCAATACATTTGTTTTACTTTAGCCACTAAGTCTGTGGCAGTTTGTTACACCAGGCAGAGGAAGCTGATGTAGTGGTTTACAAGCCGGAGGAAAGCTGCATGACTGTGGCCAGTGAAGGCTGGGTCCTTGAGAGAGTCCACGGGCCTCGGCCAGGAACACATGGGCAGGCCCGGAGTACTGCCTTGGAGAAAGGTGTAGGAGAGACTGTCCCTTGTCTCTTCTGCGCACAGTTCAGGTTTCTGGTGGTCTGTCTGATGTGGGGATCTGTGCAGGTTTGCAGTACGCTGCCCTGCTGTTGGGGGGAGACCCCCGAAGGCTGCGGGGAATGTGCTGGTGTGTGTTCCCAGTGGGAAAGGGAGTCACCTCCCCAGATGGAGGACGGAGGGCTGCGGGGTCAGGCAGGAGCGGTAGGTATGGCCGGGGACCCCCATGCAGCCCCGGCCATTGTCATCCGGGAGCTCCTTAGGACCAGAGCCAAACGATGATCAAGTGAAAATGTAGAATACAAGTCCTGAAGATAGGTTGTGTTTGCCAGCTTTGCTTTATTATTTATTTAAGAATCAGTAAGAATTTTTGTGAGAAAAAAAAAAGAATGAGAGAGAGAGAATTAAACACCCAAAGAAATAAAAAACTTGACAGAAGTTCATTTGTCCCCGGGCGTAGTAGGCTTGCCTATGGGTGCTTCCCTGTGGCAGGCAGCTGGTCGGCCGTCTCAACATCTCCCAGCCTGGATTTCTGAGTCAATGCAAAGTTCCTGGCAGGAGCCATTGGACGCACACGGACCTCCTTGGATTTGCTCCTGGCCGCAGAGAGGATAGTTACTGTCACTCTGTACTGGTCTCCCTGAATTTTCATTGAACTAGGTGCTGTGGAGTGTCTGGAGACAGTCTTGCGTCGATATTTTGTTGATATTTAATTTATAAGCCAACACTTACAAATCTACTTTCACACAAAAATTTGGATTTTTGGCACTCTTGAAAACTCTGGCATCATGGGGTGCATCTAAGGGGTAGGCCCGCCCCTGTTAGAAGCTCTAGATGACCATGTGACCCGGCCCCTCTTACACCGCAGTGCCTCTGAGCCTGATGGCAGAGGTCAGCCTTCATCTGCCATCCATCCTGTACTGCTGGTTTCCCAGAGGAGACTCGGGAAGTAGACCCTGTACCTCACACTCCGCCAGCGTTTTGGGGTGGGTGACGGTCTGGCCTGGAACTATATCCCTGTGGCTGGGGTTGAGCCACCCATCCCACTGGGAAGAGCTTATATGTAAGAGACTCACCAAGGGCACTATGAATCAACTTGAAAATGTTTTCTTTAAGGAAACAGTATTTTTTTAACAAACATGAAAGTAATTTTTAACAAATGTTATCCTTGTTACAATTAGCAGAGAAGCTATGAAAGCTGCAGATACTCTTAAAACCATTCACTGACATGACTGGAAAAGGTCTTGATGATCTAGTCTATTTCCCTTATTTTAGGGAGGAAAAAAATCAAGGCCCTGGAGAGTGAAGCGCCTCCTCCGAGGATGAGTGCATGACCAGCCAGTGAGGGCTCGGTCCCTGCTGCCCGTCCACCCCGCCCCAGGGCTCTCTCGTGCAGGGACCCCGTACGACCCCGTACGACCCCGAAGACCTGTTAAAGCTGATGTCACATCCAGTTATATTAACCCAGGAGCACACAAGGCTGGTGACTTCAACGTAAAAGGTCCTTGTCCACATGTATTACTAAAGACCCATCTGATTAAACCTAGAAAAACAGCCACCTTCACTAAACATACAGATTTGATGGAAGAAAGTAATTAAAATGTTTAAAAATATGTCTGGAATCCATATCTCTGGGAAATGAGTGCTTTTAACCAAACTTTAAAACCATCAAATTTTGAAGACGAACTCATTTTTTTCCTTTGTTACTCAACCAAAATAAAGGGAAGTGGGCTGATGGTTAGAAGAGCAGAGGCCAAGGCGCTGCTACAGCCCAGAGGGACTGTGCCAAGACGAGAGAGGTGGCAAGGGACTCAGCCACGGCAGAGTGCGCCGCAGGGCTCTGCCTCCCTCTCCTCTGAGGCAGGTTCTGCGGGAAACCTGGGGGAGAAGTGGGAGGGGAAACTGAGTGGGGCTGAGGACCCGCAGGCTCTACCTCTGTCCCTCTCCCTCCCTCCCGAGTCACCAGGTGTTCCCGGACAAGCTGCTTCCTTCCCCTCGGCCGGCCGCCCTTCCTCATCTGGGAGATAACGATCTTGTCACTAGACAAGACCATCTTTAATGTTCATTGTGACTCTTCTGTTTCTAAAGCAGACAGCCGGACGCGACGGTGCCTACAGTATGCAATATGCAGGGTTCACCAGCGAAGAGCCAGTGACAATGGAAGAGTAAGAAAAATGCCCTTAATGTGACTTGGATTCTCTCACATGCGTGACAGTATGATCGTATTTTTGTATATTTGCTGCTTTGTAAAAGCACACATTTGAAAATTTAACGCTCAGTCATCAGCTGCAGCAAAATGGCACACATAACTCCAGGACACACATGCTCAGCGTGACAACAGATTTCCAAATGTGTCACAGGACAGGAAACAGCTCTACCTTATTATTCCACAATCATTTACTGAATTCCTATTTCATGGCAAGACTTGAGCCAGGTTCTGGGAAGAATAAGTGGATTCCTGCCCTCCGTGAATTTGTCATCAATAAGTGAGGTCAGTGCAACACCACAGTGGGAGCCCTAGGGTCAAGGGACTGGAGGGCGAGCCATCGCCCATCTCAGGGGCGCAGGGTCTCCCCCTCTGCACTGGCCCCGGATGGCCCTTCTGGCAGCGGTTAAGTCTGATGAGCCCAAGGCAATTGGCACCTGTATAAAAGGAAGAGAATGAAAAACTCAGATTCCAAATGGCTTCTATGGGGTGTTCAACACTTCGAGTGGTCACTGACTTAAAAAATTTACTTTGAATTATTCTCCACTTCATATTTTAGGTAAAATATTTGATCTTCCTCCTCATTAACCAAGCGCCTCGTGAGTACTGAGGAGTATGGGGCCATGTGGTGTGTTTCCCTTCGGTTCAATTCAGGAAGCACATACTGAATGCATGTAAGCGCCCTGGGCCGATCTGAAGCTATTCCAGAATTGGCCTCTGAATTCCAGAGCAGAAAGATCTAGAAGTGCTGCTTTGGACACCTCCCTTCTGTCAGCAAAGGGCTGAGGGCGTTGTCATGGAGAATGCTCACCATCCAACCACCTCCAACATGGAGCACCTCATGGTGTGTGGCCTGTGGGGGGTATTAGGACTAGAATCAAACAGCATTCCGCGTTTTCAATAAACAAAAGTATCTGCCGGGCTGCGAGGGGCACTCCTTGTGTGGGCAGCTCTGCAGCCTGGAAGGATGCACGCACCCCATGGCCAAGGAGAAGGTGCCGGGGAAGCCTTGGGCCACCTCAGGCTCTCAGGACCATGGTGGGCCCAGGTTCTCCACCCACTGCCTGCTTCTGCCCTCAGATCCTTTAAGGTTCGGGGCCAGCAGCTTTCAGACCTTCCAGCTGCCTTTGGTGCCGTTTTACCCCCTCCCTCGCCCTGGGCCGGTGCTCTCCATGGGGCGCCTTGCCTCCTCCCTGGGCCACACTGCAGTCCGCATGGCTGGCCTGCAACCGCCTGGGAGTCCTGAGCCATCCTACCTTCTTTTCTTTGAACGCATTCTTCCTGGCAGGCACCTCTCATACTGAGGCTGCTTAATAAACACCCAGAAAACTGGATAGTCTCCCAGCTCCCCTCTCCCCACTGCTTCCTCTAGTTACTTCTGCAGAAGCCACGTTGGAATTACCTCCCTCCTCGCAAACCTAAAGTACCATCTACCTGTTAGCATGAAGCTGTCCTTTAAAACACACATTTTCATAGGAAAGCCTGGATTCAGCAAGAATAGGTATGCCTCCCATCATGTATTCTTCTGTAGATTTGGGGAAGTGTCCTGTGGTGAGCCGCATAAAGTGCAGCAGTCCACGGCTCCTCCACATGCAGGACAGCCCACATGCGTGCCTTTCTGACCGCCTCCTGGCTCCTTCCCGACCCTCGAGGCCCTGAATTCCCAGGAAAGTTAAGAAGGCACTCCACTTGATATAAGAGCAATAAGTTGCTTGTTCCTTTTTGGATCCCCATGTCCAGGAGTTCTGGGAAGTTTGCTGGTCCGGTCTGGGCGCTTCCTTGGATAGAAGCAGGGGGTCCCCAGGCAGTTACACATCTGGGCGCTGTGCCTCACACCTGTGATCCGTGTTTGCCTGCTGAGCTACACGCACTGCAGGGTCGCTCGGACCCCTGCTGAAGTTCTGCTTTAGAAAGCTAGATGCAGGAAAGGAAGAGCCAGGGTCGGGACAGAGCCTCAGGGGACAGTGAGGCCCAGGGGACCAGGGGTATCAGGGTGCAATGGCTTGGAGATTTCCTAGCCCTGCAAGGAGAGCGCCTCACCTTCCCTCCTGCCCGGGCCCCTGTGGCCAAGGCACAGCTCCTGGGCCAGAACCTCAGGACACTGACTTGTGCTGGAAGCAGAGGAGTTTGGAGATCAAGATTTAATACAGTTATGCCTCATTCTTTTGTTATCTGGATTTAGAAACTGCTAGTAAACTTGCCTGATGAAGTTCAACTTTAGCAATGGACAAAGAGGGTTTCAAGCAGTTGAGACACCTTGACTTCATTTCATCTGTGCATCTGTGGAGACTCCCTGGGTCAGGGGCCACAGGGCTCAGCTGGCTGGGGCGAGGTCTCCCAGGTCGTCTGAAACCTCAGGGGACACAGGGGCTGGCGGTCATGCCCTGAGTATTGGGTTCCCCGGAGGCTCCGGGCACTCGATCCTGCCAGGGCTTCAGAAGTTTATTTTGTTACCTGGTGGAACTTGGCTCATGAAGAAGAGAATGGTGAGGACAGCAGCCTCGTGGCTGAGGAGAGGAGGAAGCATGGCTTCACCTCCAAGAGGTACAGAACACTTCGTCTTCTGCCCTCCAGCACCAGAGGAATGTCATCGTCTGGGTGCTACGTGCCCTTCGGTGCCTCCCCCGGGTATTCCAGGACGGGGTGTTCTGTGCCTGCACAGCGGCCGTCAGGAGAGGACTGGGAGGCCTTGTTTCTTGGACACTGTGTTCATTAGGCGGCTGTGGGTGCACAGCTTTGACCAGAAAAAAGCCTTGTTGAATGGGAACATAGCTACAGATGCCAAGACAGATTACAGTTTATGAACAGAGCCATCTCTGTTAAGCTACAGTGAGCCAGGCCAGGGGGAGAATCAGTCAGTTTAGCTAGTGACTAGACGTTCTGGAGTGGGTACTTCCCAGGCTTTAGCAGCCCTCCCAATAATTGATCACCTCACTCGTTCCGGGTCTGAACGCCCGCGATGCTCTGCTCACGGCGATACCACACTGGGCAGGTTTGCTGACCATATACTACCTCCCCCGTGAATGTGGGGCTTCCTTCTGGCCAGGACCGTACCTGACCCTCTGAGCTGATGAGGCGGTTGAATCATGTGGTCATTTACTTTCAAATCCTCCTCCAAGCAGAACCGTGCAGGGCAGCGGAATGCCCCTGCACACAGAGGCTTGGGGTCTGGATCTAAGTTGTAAATATCTAGACCAGCTACTGAGGAGAGGAATGGGCGACACAGGAAAACTGCCTTCCCTGAATCTCAGTAGCACCTACCGAGACAGGCTGAAGCCAGATCAGAGGACTGATCCCCTGGGAAAGGGGCCTGATGTTGCGGACACTGAGACCCACTGAAGGAAAGGCCAGCCCTTAGGGTGGAGTGGGGCCTAGAAGTCTGCATTCTTTGCAATTCAGTCTTTCCTGGTCCAGGCAAAGAAGGCCAGGATCTGCACCCACAGTCCGGGTTCAGGCGCCTCTGCTGCGTCAGACATCAAACGTTAAGCCTCCAGCACTACTTAGACCACACCTAAGACCCCTAATGCAGTGAAGGGCTTGGAGCTGACTGCTGGATCTTGCAGTCTGTCAAGTGAATCAGCAAACCAGGAAAGGGCTGATGGGAGAGCCAAGACTGCCATTTGGAGACCGTCTAGGAGGGAAGCATTGCTCTGTAGTGTGAGGTCCCAGTAGGGAAGCCTTGTGGTCACCGTTCCTCGAGACACAGAGGCCACATCTCCTCATAGGGAGAGTGAGTCTCAGTTCAGTGTCTTCCCCAAACTCAAACCTTCTCAGTCAAATGATTCTGTGCACAAATGTGCTGAAGCCCATTGGGAACCCTTCCTACCTGAAAAAAAGTCACCATCATCAGAGATGGATCTTGACCTGCACAATGGCTTGGCTGCTGCGGCATCAGGGCTGCTCCCACAGAGGAACTTGGTCTGAGTCGGAAGAGCCCTTTTGTGGTTGGGCCGGGCTGTGGAGTAGGGGGGACGTGTCCTACTTGAACGCGGCACTGCAGGGTCTGACTTACCACCTCTCATCACCCAGGTGCCATCCCAGGGTACTCTTCAAACCTGCAGGCAACAGGGATTCTGCACACTGTGTGCTATGCAAGCTTACATTTCCTGGGCCCTCCATCATCCTGGTGCTGTGGGCCAGCCTTTCCACGCATCGACTAGTGCCTTGCACAGACACGAGGAGGAAGATGCCCATGAATTTCTAAGCCTCACTAAGGATGCCATGCACAAAGAGTGTTTGTTTGGGTGCAAGCAGCAGCCCATCACTGAAGACACCACCCTAACGTATCAAATACTGGAGATATCAAGTGTTTGTGCTGCCATGATGTTTCAACACTTTTGACCCTTACTGGGACATTGCTCTGGATATCAAGGCAGCTCAGAGTGTGAACCAAGCTGGGAACAGTTGATGTTGCCCGAAAAGCTGGATGTTCTCATCATTGTGAAAAGTGAAAATGTGTATCATTGCAGTATTTGTCTAAAGAAGGCAGTTGCTTCCAATACACTGACTTTGCACACTTCTTCCAAGGTCCTTATCCTTGTACTCAAACAGTTCTCAGATTTCACAGGTGACAAAACAGCTAAGCAAGTGCAGTATCCTAAGTGTCTTGACATTCGACCATACAGGTCTCAGCAGAACAGAGGGCTACGTGCTGTGCTCCATGCCATTCTGCTCCATACTGGGTGGAGTTGTCATAATAGATATTACTTCTATTATATAAAATGTAGAAATAGCCAGTGGTAGAAAATGCATGATGCTAAGGCAACCACTGGTGATATTACTTTCCCCCATCCCCCC
>JAQQAC010008525.1:28312306-28417788 GCA_029783875.1 Phataginus tricuspis
CACCACCCTCCTGTCTGTATCCTAACAGAGAACAGAGCCACTCACAAGAACCTGGTCTTCTCAGCCCTTCAACAATTGCTACAGGGCCATATATTTTCTATTACAACTGTTCTCAACACACAGCCCAAATTAGAAAACATTACTCACCAGACATTTTCTTCTGTATTCATATTTGAACAGACTTTAATTATAAAAAGGGAAATTGGGTTATTTGGGACAAGAGCGGTAAGGGAAAATTTTTTTGTTGCTACAATGTTCAATTTTAACTCTAGAAAAATGACAGTAAGTTTAAAATTGGGGGAAATGAATGACTGCTCATTGCTCTTGCTGTCCCCACCATCTCAAAGCCACCAGCCCTCTTGCTGCCCTTGAAACCCTGGGTGGGCTGAGCTCCCCTCCCGACAGGCTGGGGACTCAGCTCTTACGCACTCCTGTCACCTGTGTCCACTCATGTCAAAGCCCACTGCAGGCACCAACATGGTTAAGGAGGGAGTTATTTCTCAACAGAGGCCATGGGATGGATGAGAAGAAACAACGTTTCACCTTTTCTGCAAGGACATCTTTAAGGGCATGGAGTAAAGCAGCGTATATACTGGGTAGGTAGGGGGTTCTCGCTGACCTGCCCTAAGTCCCCCTGAGTCCTGATGAAATGTGACTGACACTGACATCTCAGGGGGCACACAGAAGATCCAGGCCCCAAAGAGAAACCTGCTGACCTCCTGAGAAAACCGGTGTCAGCTCCTAAGGAAGAGCACCTCCTCACCTGTGGCTGCATTGTCTGGAACTCAGCGGCTCGCTCTGGCCTCCTATGTATCCTCACCAAGGACAGTCCAAAGACTAAGCAGACAGAGCTGAAGAAAGAGAAAGAACCCGGGCGACACAGTCTTTTCCAACAGGCCTAGCTAGGCCCATCCTGACTCCGCAAACCCTCACGTGGCAGGGACTCCACTCCCCCCACGGTCCGCCCCACATGGACCTGGAGAGTGAATACGGACAATCGGGAGGGGGCTCTCCTCTCTGAGCATCAACAATAAGAAGTCTTTGGCTACTGAGGCACATAAAGATGTAACATCCCCATTATAAAGATAACAAAAGTATAGGGCTTTATAGTTTCATTAGACCTGGTATTCAGAGGTATTATTTAATCCCCAGCACCAAATCCTAGTAGAATATGGTTCCTGTCACATGGAGATTCTTGTATCCATAACCCAGGTCACATTCTCAGATTTCTTACGTCATAATTCTTGCTGGGGTCCCCTAGCACTGTTTTCCAGCCCCCAGCCCAGCTCATTAGTGCCCCCCACTCTCCCAAGATGCGCTTGCCATCACTCATCTCGGCTCCTCCACGTGTGGGATTCAGGCCACGTTCGTGCCCTAACCCTAGGTAGGCACGTCATGGCCTTGGATATGTGGCCGAGCAACTTGGGAATCTCTTTAATGTTGGGCTGGGACAAGTCACAGACTTGCTCATGGGCTCGGCGACTCTCATCCCGCAAGTGCAGTACACAGGACCCATCACCCCGGAAGCCAGCAGAGTGCATGCGTCACAATGCTGCCTTGTGTCACACAATCCCCTCTGGGCACACGCCTCAACACAGAATGAAGGGGCTTCGTTCTAGAGGAAATCTATCCATTCCTTGGGTGAAATGCTGTCTGGACTTCTACTTGTGTTTATCAACGAGATTCTCTCTCTCTCTGCATTTCATAATTTAAGTTTATAAAATGATTTGTCAACTCTCAATAGTACTTTAAACCTAAAACAGTATTTATAGCTTAATGTACTACATCAACAGACACTAATAATGTCTCAAGAACAGGATATGATTAAAACCTTTTGACCTAGAGGACCTGGAAAGGGAAAAAATTCTGCTTCTATTAATTGAGACTCTATGAGTAGAACTGACATATATGTGCTTACATGCCTTGTACTTAATACTCACAGGAACCCTGCATTTATGGATTAGTTGCACATTCAACAAGTGATATGCACCAGGTTCAGAAAGCTTTAAATATATGACAAAAGTGCACAGCTAGATGTTGGAGCTAGGACTTTAAATCAGCTCTAGCTCTGAATGTCAAATAACTAAACATTCTCATCTTTGGGAAAGAGTCCAAAACCAAGCTTTACCTGCTGATGTCACTAGTCAGATCCATGACCACAGACTACTCCCTCACAAACCTCCTCCTTACAGCCTGCTCCCCCGCCCAGCTTCTCCTACTACATGGGCACCTCCTGTTCAGGGACCCCAATTTCCAAAATCAGCCCCCACCTCTCCTAGTTGTTACTGATCAGTGTTACACACACTACTCATTTTAACATGTACAATACTAACAATTCTAACACCCCGTAGTGCTTCCCCCCACCTGCTGATGGAGACCCGCAACCCCAGAAGACTTCAAGTATCTCCCTCCCCAGGGCTGCGGCTGTCACAGCTCAGGATTAGGCACTGATCTGGCCCCATTACAGCATCACAAAGCCCCCAACGGCTTTTTCTAAATACCTGGCATTCTACTATGGCTTAATAATCACTCTGTCATGCTTCATTAGTATTTCAGTATTACCTGTGCCCTTTGAATCTCACAAATCCTCACCTCTTTCTCCACTTTCCAAAAATGGCTTTACTTCCTACTGCAGAGATGAATTAGATAATTTGAAGAAATACTTCATCTCACTAGCATGAAATCTACAATTATTCCTGAATTCCAACCCAATGGCATATCCTCTCTTGTAAAAACTGAAATGTCATCCCTATTCCTAACTAAATCACCTTCTACTCCCTCAAGTATTGTGTATTATTGATTATAAACTTAATTTCCTTTACCAGTAATCTCTTCATCACTTCCCCATCCATCTCCTTAAATTTGTTTAGTCTCTCCATTCTTGAATAAACCTCCTGTAAACCAATTTACATCTAGTACCTGACACATGACCTTTTCCCCTTCAAAATGAGCCTGAAAAAGCAGTACATATTTAGCTACAACTTCCTTACATCTCCTCCCTCTTTCACAAGAATCACTAATGATCTCCACGTTAACAAATCTGGATATGATCACAGTTGCCCCCATAGTTACATCCACTGAGTCTTTCTCGGCCTTTGACCTGGAGCCAAAGCAGTCATGGCACATGATCTCCTTTTAGAAACTTCATTATTTTCCTTGGCTTCTCTGACAGCTCAGATTCTTAATTACTTTTACAATATTCTAGTCGCTCCTTCTAGAAATCCTTTGCAAGCTTCTCCTCAACCAAGGAGTTTACTGTTGAAATGCCTAGAGGTTCGATCCTACTCAACTCTCTCCTTGGACAACACACTCTCCTGGAAATCTCACACGCCTTCACGTGCCGCAATTTCTTCCACTGTTCTCGCTAAACTCGTATCTAGATTCCATTTCTGAGCTATAATCTCCACCTGCATGTATTTCAGGAATGGAAAAGGAAATCTGAAAGCCCTTAATTCTTCCACAAATAAAATTCCTTCTCTTCTAATTTTCAAAGTCAGATAATGGTTCCCCTAGATATCCGTATCTCTGACACTACTTTCCAGAACAACACAACTGGGCACTGCTGTTCTAACTAAGCACCATGAGCCTTCATTTTCACCCCACTGTCTGTGCACATATGAGCACTCCGTATTCATTCAGCTTCAGTCTGAGATTAAATACCGTTTCTTCAGAGATGCCTTCTTTAAGCTGCTACCTAAGTCTTCCCTTCCTAACTAGTTGCCTTGAGTAGACCCCTACTTTTCCATCAGGTTACTCACCTAATTTCTCACTATGCATTTATTTTTTCCTTTCTGCACTGCCAAGACTGCCTGCAGAGAAATCACCTGCAGAATCTTAAGGCAGGTTTCTCTTTGACTTTTGATTTGTGAATTAGGAATAAACAAATTTCATGTACACATACTACCTCATCTGACTTCAGAAGATGTACTACAAGTGGCCGCACAGTCACAATCACCTTCATAATTAAAGTTCATTGACAAAGTAAAGGAAGTTAGATCTGACTGGGGAAATTTCTCTCCACTGCCTAAGTAGATGTGACACTGTATGGTTATTGAGTGTGCCGTCCCCACACTCCTGAGCTCAGAGCTTCATTCTAAGAAGAGACACACATTTGTTTTTGGACTCATTTTGATATAGTTGATAACTTAAATCTGATTCACAACACAATGGACAGACCCTGTTTACCTTGGATGGCAATCAGGATTAATGTAATCAAGGAATAACTTAGCAAAGAATTTTCCCTCTAATTAAATAAACCACATAGGTACAATCATGGAAAACAGAGTGATTGCTTAAGTCCTGATGCTGTTGTAACAGCGGCCAAAGGCCTCCCTGCTGTGTGGGTTGTGGTCTGTTCCAACCAGCACTGCAGGGAATTTACAGAAAGATAATCAGTCTTTATTTTTAAATGGGTTTAAACTACCAAAATATTCTCAGGCTTCGGGCTTCAATGTGCCAATTCCACTAATGAGTATTTATCTGAAGGAAATGAAAACACTCATTCAAAAAGCCATCTGCACCCCCATGTTCACCACAACATTATTTATGATAGTCAAGACATAGGAGCAACCTAAGTGTCCATCGATGGATGAAGAAGATGTAACATGTGTATCTGTATAAAGAATAAAAAAGAAGGAAATCTTACCATCTGCAACAAGATGGATGGCCCTTAAGGACATTATGTCAAGTGTAGTAAGTCAGAGAAAGACAAATACTGTGTCGCGCTTGAATCTAAAAAGGAAACAAAACCAAAGAGCAAACTCACAAAAAGAACAGATCGGGGGTTGCTAGAGGTTGGGGGTGGGGGGCTGAAATAGGTGAAGGGGATCAAAAGATACAAACTTCCAGTTGTAAAATACATAAGTGATGAGGATGTAACATACAGGACAGTGACTGTGGTCAGTAATTTTACATTATACACCTGAAAGTTGCCAAGAGAGACCATAAAATCTCATCAAGAGAAAAAGAAATTTTTTGCAACTGTGTGGTGACAACTAGACTCATTGTGGTGGTTGTTTCACGATATATGTAAATACTGAATCACTATGTTGTACACCTGGAACTCATATAATGGTGTATGTCAGTTATAGCTCAATAAAAATGAATCTATTGTGTTACTTAAAAAAAAAGAAAGTCTGAGAGGGAAGCAAAAATTGAGTTCTCATCTTGGCTCACCTCTCGTTAGTTCTCTGGCCTTGGTTAAATTCCTAAACCCAGAGCGAACCCTCGTTTTCCCCACACAGGTAAGAACAGGCCATTCCTGCGTGCCTACAAAGCCCTCCTTTCACCTCGAAGCCATGAGGACCTTTCCTGGCTGTCACGGGCACCCGGGGCCAATGCCTCCCCATTCTCTGGGCTTAGGGGGGCACACAGCCCATCCAGACCCTGCCGGGAGAAGCGAGCTAGCTCAGCAAGCTGCTCGGGACTACGACCTTCCTACTGCAGGACGGGACGCTGAACGAGGTAAGGTGCACCTTTACGAGTAAAAACAAGAAGTTACTGTCTGTATGTAGCATCTGAGCTTAGGTAGATCTGTTGCCGGATCTGAACTCGTTAAGAAGGATTTCAGAGAAACACACTGGTGACACTCCCGAAATTAAAAAGGGGGTGGGTGGGGCAAGGAGGAGCGCAGTTTACTCCCAATTGTGTGACAGTCCAAACAAAAGAACCGGGTCCCGCAGTGTGCGGACGTCCACACACGGCCCGGGCAGCGGACCCTCTCCGGGCAACTGCGCTGCTGATTCTAAGGGGCCCGAGGAGCACGACGGTTTACACTCTTCTCTGAGAACCGAAACCCAGAATTTGGACGTCTCCGGGTGTCTCTGCAACAAAGCAGGACAGTGGTGAACAGCAGGTCAACAGGGCGCTCTGGCGGGCCAAGCTCTTGCCTCAAAACCAGCCCTTCCCTCCCCGTGTTCCGGGACCGCGTAGGACGCGCCTGGGTTCATCCGCCAGCCCAGGCCCAGGACCCGGGCCCATGGCACCCGGGGAGGACGGGGCGGACGAGGCAGGCGGGCCGCGCGCGGGGAAGCCGGAAGGGGGCGACGGAGGGAATCCCGGGTGGAAAGTGCGCGGACGCGCCCACCCCAGCCCCCGGCTCCGCGCACGCCCTCCGCCCCCTCGGGGCCCGGCACGCCCGGCCCGGCCGCAGCCCCTCGCCGGCGGCTTTGGATCCCGCCTCTCACGACGGCCACGTGGCTCCCTCGTCTACACTGGCGGCATTTCTCCCCGGAGAGCCGCGACGCCGAGGGCCCGGCCCTGTGCTCACACGCGGGGCGTCCCTGTGGGCGTCCCGACCTGAGGCCCGGCGACCGCGGCGGGACTCACTCACCCGATGGCAGCCCTGGAGCTCCTCGTCCTCAGCAAACGTCCTGGCGGCTCCGCACGAGGTGTCGACGGTTGGCGCACCGCGCACGCGCACCACGCGGGCTGAGCGCGGGTGAAAGGCGGCTTTGTGCGCCCCCTGCCGGCGACCAGGGCGCAGCGCAGGAGCCCGGAGCTCGCGGTCCTGGCTAACAGGCGCCCTCCTGGCGGAGTGGTCGAAGTCCGCGAGGGAGGCCCCCGTGGCAAAGGGGCGAGAAAGGAGACACCAGTATGAACCATCAAAGTATGTTGACCTTAATGTAAATGAGGAGGATTCCTTACAGAAATGCATCTATGTACAGGAATCTGGATTGACCGATGGCATCCGTCACAGATGGAGGCACACACACAGGTTAGGGCACACAGAAATGTCCTCAGCATCAGCTGCCTGGAAAGCACGCTGCTGTAGCAACGAGCACATTCAGATCTATGTTTTGTTCTGTGTTTTAGCGTATTTTCCAATAAAAAGAAACCATGTCCGTTGGAGAAACAGTTTATTCTCCTGGGATGTGTTGCAGGCCCGAGGAGCCGCTCAGGGAGGCTCTGCTGCAGAGGTTTCCCAGGAGCGGCCAGGGAGGCGGCCGCAGAGCCGGAGGGAGCTGCCCGAAGCATGCGACTCCGCGCGGGTGAGTGTCCCTGCGCCTCTGGGCTCCCGGCTCAGCTGCCCCCGGCCCCAGGCAGGCGGTTGGCACGTTTCTATCGTGACCCATGTGGTGCCTTAGCGTGCTTTTCAGATGTCATTTTTCCTTGATCATTTTGGTGTTGCTGGGGGAGTGGTGGTGGTTTAATTAGATGCTTCTAGATGGTAGACTCCTGCAGAAGAGTAGCATCTTCTAGTTGTGAAACACCCCCCCCCCCCGCCCCCTCGACATGTCAGTCTTCAGCCTGCCTCCAAACAGCATATTCCTGACCTTCCCTGCAAGAGTGTGTGAAGAGCCTGTGTCCACGCAGCTCACCGGGCGTTACTAGACCGTTTCTGTTTGGTATCTTATGGCAGGAAATGTACTGAGGTGGTATTGTACTTTATGTTTTCCTAAGCCCCCGTGATTTGAATCCCTCTTTATAGCTACTTCCACTGCCTGTATATCTTTGACTGCTAAATTTCCTGCTATAAGATGCCTTGGTGATTGGGGGAAGTGTAATTGTCATTTGCACTGAGGAAGTTCTAGCATATGGTCTCTGTGTCTCATCCTACAGCATCCAAACAGGCCGACGCCCATCTGCACACCCAAGAGGACCTGCATCCTGGACCCCGGGATGGGAGGCCAGGGCCACACCCTCAGCCTCCAGGCACAGACCAGCTCCCTGTCTGGAAACTCCCATGGGACCCACATCCTGCCCCGGAGACCTTGGCTGTGGATGTCAAACTCCTCAGTGGGGCCTCAGGCAAGGGATATGCCCAGTTCCCCGAGGGGCCAGGCCACATGCCCCACAAGAGACCCAGGCTCTGTCCCTTGCAGAGTGGCCCGTGGAGCCCTGGGGCCCCTGAGCTTGGGGCCTCCCAGAGTCTCCACCCTCCACCAAGTGCACCTGGACCAGCAGCAGCCCCCAGGGGCCCAGGGGAATGCCCACCCAGGGGCAGAGCGGTGGCCTCCCGCCTGCAGGCAGCCGGCCCTGCCTGGCTAAGGCGCAGGCCTGCCCCGCACCCCAGGCCCCACCAGCAGCCCAGGGGCCCAGGCAGCCCCTCAGGATGGTCTTCACGAGGTCACGGGAAGGCCACTGGAGCTCCAGGTCCCCACGGCACCCTCGTGCCCCCCTCCTGCCGCGCCAGCCCCTCCTGGGCAGCAGCCTCCTCCCTCACGCAGGTCTGAGCGCTTCTGTGCCCGGGTGCCCTTGAGTGTCCTCTGCGAGAACCTTCAGCTTTCCTCCTCCTCTGAGGAGGCTGAGAGGGAGGGACCCTCTCATGGCTTCCAAGACTGTCCCTCCACCCGGCCTCCCCGACTGGAGGGCAGGTCACTAGGGCTCTCTCTGGTGAATCAAGGACTCCCAAGCTGTGCTGGGTGGACAAAGGCTGGAAAGGCAGCTAAGGCTTGGGGCCGCGGCTCTGTACCCCCAATGATGGAAGTGTAAGTTGGATGTGAAATGTACTTATCAAACGGGAGTGCAAAGTTCTCTATATTTAAACCATTGTGTATGACTTGGAGGCAGATTGTGGGATTCCATTTATTGATAATGGATAACTTCAAAGGAAGAGGTGAAATTATCTGTATTTGTGGGCAAATGTCTGAATTTTGGGACAGTGGGTAAAGGGTCGAATCATGTGCTCTGCAGATTTAAGCAGTGCCCTGGGCTGAGATGAGATTTGTTAGCCGTGTGAAGTTGATTCAATAGATATCAACATGGGGAATATTCTTGTTACTTTGTTCATTTTGGTTATTAAGTGTTGTTATGAAATTATTTGTAAAATTTTCTTGCAATATTAATAAAGCTTTGCCAAACCTATCATATTGTACTTGGTTTTCATTTCTAGCATGCCTAGCATTTAAGAAATTATTTTTATTCCTCACAGCTTATTAATTGAGACTAAGGAGCTGCAGGGAAGACTGTGGTTTCCTAGAAATGCAGGTTCCCAGGGGCACCAGCCCTGCTGCCGCAATGCTCCATGTCACCCCTGTGCCCACGGGGCCTGCTGTGGATTAACATGGGACAAGCCTTCATGCAGGTAATTCCCACTGGGCCCTCTTTCTTCACTGTGGGTGTTAATGTCCAGGTATGTCTGAATTCTCCTCCAACAGGGACAAACTTACTTTGTCTCATCCCAGGAGCCCTGGAACCCCGTCCTCCATGAGGAGTCCCCTGTCACACTGTCCCCCGTTCCTTCATCACACTATCCCCTGTCCCTGGCCTGACACTGTGTGTACTCAGCCACCATCTGCCTCGCCTCCTGTACCCCTCTGGGGCCTCAGGCCACAGGAGACATTCCCTCCTTGGTGAAGGACTAGAAGGATGGCACTTCCTCGGTGCGCTCATGGCCGTTTCTGAGGCGCCTCCTGGGGGCATGCTCGCTCTCCCCACCATTTGTAGGAAATTAAGAGCTGTTCTTGTGTTATACTCAGGACATTTGGGTGGTGCTGGGGGGTTAGAAGGCCCTCTCTGGGTCACCACAAGGAAATCCAAGACATTCCTGTCCCCGGAGACCACTTGGAAAGTTTATGAGCTTCAGACCAGGTAAGGGCATCCTGGCTGCTCGAGCAGGGGAGGCTGTTTCCGGAAAGATGACAGATAATTCCTGATGACAGAGGTGGTCGTCAGGACAACATACCAATACTATGGAGCCACACATAGGGAAAACATATTCCTGCATCATTTTATATTATTTTTATCCCTGAGATTTTGCATCTCGATGAAAGCCTCCATCACTAAGGCAGAGAGCCTCTTTCCCCTTATTTCCAAATAAACTGTTTGCCTACATTCTCTCTGACTGCAAAGCTCTGTGAATCCAAGTTCTGTACTCACACGGAACACAAGCACACAGTCCTCCACCTCTGATGTGTGTAAAACATCCCGTCGTTAAACAATAAAACACAACCTTTCAATACAAGGATAAGGACCTTGGAGGATGTGTGCCAAGTCAGCGTCTTGGAAGCAACTGCCTTCTTTAGACAAAAGCTGCAGTGATATGAATTTCCACCATTCAGCTTTTCACGTATCACCACTGTTCCAAAGCTTGGTTCACACGGTGAGCTCCTTTGATATGCAGGTAAGGGTTGGAAGTGTTTGACACACTATGGCAGCAGAGACACCTGATTTGAGATCTCCAGTACCCTCCAAATTTTTGGCAGATTAGGGTGGTGTTCTCAGAGGGCCAGGCTGATGGCGTGTGCTCTGGCCAGCATGCCTGCTGTGTGGCGTCCACAGTGGATATCAGAAACTCACGCTGCCCTCCTGCTTGTTTCTGGGGAAGCCAGTAACCAGTTCTTATAGGGGCTGGATGACATCTATCTCCCGGATGGCTGAGGGCTGAGTAATGTGAGCTTGCATAGCACACAGCATGTAGAATGTCCAATTCTGATGGATTCAAGTGCTGCTGCCAAGACAGACATAGCCGGTGAGGGGTGGTATGTTACGCCAGACCCTGCAGCACCATGGTCACGTAGCACATGTCCCCTCAATTCTGGAGGGCCCCAACCACAGAAAGGCTCTTCCAACTGAGACCAAGTTTCTCTATGGGAGCAGCTGTGCTGCCACAGCAGCGCCATCGTGCAGGCCGCCAACGGGGGGTGGCGACGGCTTCTCAGCGAGGGAGGCCCCAGTGGGCTTCAGCGCCACCTGCACTGGACCAAGGTTTGAGTTTCGGGAGGACCCTGAACTGAGACGCCCCCTCCCAGGGGGAGAAGCGGCCTCCGTGTCTCCAGGCACAGCGACCACAAGCCTGGGGACAATGCTTCCCTCCCAGATGGTCTCCAAATGGCAGGCTTGGCTGCCTCATCAGCCCTTGACGACTCCCGCAGCCCAGGCGACCAGCCTGATTACACAGGGCGGAAGGCGCCTCTCACCTTAACTGGGTTAAGGGTCAGAGGGTGTGGTCACTGCTCATCCCCAGGAGAGCAACGGACACCTTTCAGTGCTTTCTATTTACAGAGCACCTGTTTAATTGTTAGAATCTTGTAGAAATACACTGCAAGTGGAAATCACGTGGGACGATGGAAGTACTTTCGTCTTAGCCTCCCAAGAGAGAGACAAGAGGCAAAGAACACTGGGATATGTGTGTGTGTGTTGGGGGGGGTGTGATGGGAGGATGTGAATACCAGGCGCGCCACTCATAACGAGCTGAGGGGCGTATTACAGTTTGCACTGGGTACATCTGCTCAGCTGCCACAACAACATGCCACAGACTAGGTGGCTTAAACCACAGATATTTGTTTACTCACAGCTCTGGAGGCTGAAAGTCCAAGACGGAGGTGTCACTAGGGTGCATTTCTGGTGAGAACTCTGTTGCTGGCTTGCAGAAGGCCACCTTCCTGTCTTCACACGGAGGAGAAAGTGAGCCAGCTCTGGTGTCTCTTCCTGGAAGGATAATAACCTATCAGAGCAGGACCTCACCCACACGGCCCCATGGAGCCCAGAGTACTTTTTAGAGGCCCCATCTCCAAATCAGCCACATGGGTGGGGGGGGGTTAGAGCTGCAGCATATGAATTGGGGGGGGGTGGGGGACATGATTCCATTTCCAACACAGTTGTTAAAAAGATCTGCCATTTGGGCCACTCTCAAAAAGGAAAAACAAACATTTCAGTACTTTCTCACTCTCTGTAAGTTCCCTTGCACTCTTTTCTGGCAGGTTTTCTTAGTAAATTTCAATTGAAAGGAAACCGTTCATGAATATTCACGCTGCTCTCAAATACCAAGTGAGTCAAGAAGTGTGGGACATGGACTTTTCCGTGATAATTTTCTAAAGCAAGCTCAGATGGCATGTAGCCTGAACTCCCTACCTGAAAGCCACAAATTATGTAGCACAGTAAATTTTTTTTTTAATTACCATCCAGTGCTTTTGCTTCTAAACCTCCAGCTTTCACTCTATTTTGACTCATATTTATAATGACCAGGAAAGTAGTTAGAAATATGTTTGTCTACCTAGTTGTGGGCCCAGAAACTATAACAACAGAAATCTGGCAGCTGATTTCACACTTCTTTGTAAAGACTTTTATTCTTAAGATCCACTCTAAAATGAATACATATGCAAAATCCAGTGTCCTGTGTTGCTAAATTTTAAGTGCTACCTCTGTAAAATTATACGGCCACATGGTTTTAAGTTCTTGTTTCAGTATGTATCTCTTTTACAGGTTGGCCATTTATACACAATATTAGGTTGACATTTGGGAATGCAGTAGAAGAAGACACCAACATTAAAACTGTGGCCTTAAAGTGTTAATATTTATTGAACAAGATTCACAACAGGCAATGTCTGCAGAAATGTTTTTGAAGTTAAAAGAGGATTATTTCATATTAGACATAAAATGAGTCCACATTAGAAAATGAGTAATGTTGGCAGCATTATGTAATTTGCAGTGAAAAAAAAAAAATTTCAGAAAATGCATAAAGCTTAGGAAGGAAAGACAACAGAATCTATTTCTCTGCTGTGCCAAATAATACACAGCGCTTGGCCTCCCCTCTGTCACTGACCTCACTTCTGGAAGTGTCAGATGCCTGTAGATAAATTAAAATGGCATCTAGGTGGGTGGAAATGTGGCTTCATTTTGGACTTCTGGCCTCTGGACTGTAAGAAAATACATTTCTCTTCTTTTGAGCCACCAACTTGGTGGTGATGTGTCACGGCAACCTTAGGAAGTCAGTAAGGTGTCCTAACTCCCCTTTATGACATCTTTCAGTTTTTAATTGAGTAAATTAAATTTATTTTTAATTGTAGAATGGCTTAATCAAGCAAAATCAGTTTTATTATTGATTTGATCCTAAATTTAGCAGAATCTGAGGTAAGACGCAAATAGTGTACACACACCAGCCATAAGAGGAAAAAACCACAGTAAAACCAGTAAATATGAGTCAACCTGTACAAGTTTTGGTATGCAACATTTTTCGTCTGTATTTACACCTTCACTAACACGCCCACGCCGCTGCTGCACGCATACTATTTGATTTGAATTGAACAGCACCCACAAGCCCCAGCATTACCGCAGGCAGCGCCTCCTAGCTGACCGTTCTGCCCAGACCTGTGCGTGTCCAGACGCCTGGGTTTCCAGAGCGGAGGCTGCAGGCAGGAGCCGTGCATTGTGTTTCCTGACCAGCAGGGGGAGACACAGGCCTGCACGAGCATTTCACAGGCTCCCTGAGGATAGAAACGCTGTTGGTCCCGGACTAGCATAGCAGGTCTACACCACCTGCCTTACAGTGCAGCATGAGCATTTCTTGGGCCAATAAGGGGACAGTGAATGCTTACAGGGGCTCAGGTGGGCCTAGGACTCCATCTGTTTTTGGCAATGCCAGTTCTCAGCCTCTGGGCTGAGGTAGAAAATTCTGAGGACACTTGAACAGTTTTAACTCTTTTTCCCATTGTTGCTAGAAAAGCAGGGTGGTCCCTGGGCTCCGCAGTGTACTGAGGACACTTTGTGCTGGTTCTGGTGGACCAAGGAGGCCTTGGAATTGTCCCGCTTGCTATCTAGAGAGAGTTTCTAGTATAGGCTCAGAGAGGGGAAAATCAGGCATAGCCAGTAAACTCCAGGGACCAGGAGGGGAGCAGAGAGTCCGAGGGGAGTGGGTTACCAGAGGCTAGAGCCGCGTGGAGAGTGGACATGCATGACTCACCACCCACGAGCACACCTCCCTCCGTGCCCCTGTGATCAGCTCAGAGACCTGCCAGAGTTCCTTTCCTGTGCAACGTTACCTTCTCCCTACTGTTTGTTTTTCTCTTGTTTCTAATGCAACCAATTTTGTATGTACTTATTTCTAACTAGATCCTGAACTCTCTGCTTATTGTCTGAATCTGTCCTTCAAAAGTTCTTTACCATCAGGTATGCAGGTCAGTTCCCTCCTCTCGTAGCACCGTCTCCTGGAGATTTCCGAGTCGTCAAAACCACGCCGTTGGCCTCTGTGTGCTGCTCCATCATGCTGGGTGTCACCCGCTGGGGATGCTGTCACGGCGAGGTGCTCGACTGTTGTCCCCTGAATTCCCAGGGCAGTCCTTGGGCCCTCCTGCTCCTGTGCTGTATTCTTTTCCTATCATTCCTGCAACAAATTACCATAAATCTCGTGTTTTAAAACAACACAAATGTGGGTTTTTTTTTTACAGTTTTGGAGGCCTGAAGTCCACAGTGAGTCACTTCGGTAGCTGTAGAGTGCTTCCTCGTTGTGGACACTACATTAACAGCTCTGTTTCTTACAAGCTTCTTTTCTGGTTTTATTTGGTGGCAATTCTTTCTGCAGTTGTCACGATGGACCCTAGTCCTTCTGTCCTTTATAAATCAAGTAACTGTTGAATAAAATGATACGTGGAGAAACTACAGAAGGGGTTTCTACAAAACTACTTGACTAAAGACTTAATAGACTCCTTGAGAACAGAGACCATGACTTGCTCTTCTATCCATCTGCAATGCCTGGTAGATAATAAACATCACTGTCCCCTCAGTCACCCTCATCCCCATTCCCCTCCCCTTTCGAACGATTGTCTTCAACAGTCAAGCGCTATTATTACCTACATTTCCCAAACCCTAAGGCCCTTGTTCCTTGGAAGACAAACAGATCCCCTAATTCGGTGTGGACGCATTGCTCATTCCTCCATGAGCCAAGCTGCCCAGGGGTTTTAGGGACTGGCCTGCTCTCTACAAGTTTCTAGTCATTTCCTTGCCCCAAGGAAGGAAGTCTGGCGCAAGCAGAGGGTTAATACCTCTAGTCCCCGTCCCACCCTAAAAGCAGAGGGCACTTTGTGTTCTGGAGCTGCTTTTCAGTTTTGCAGTCTTCTCGGATCTCAGTGTGTGGGTTCTATTTGAGTAGACTCAGGGCTGAAGCAGAACAGGAGACCAAGGGCGGAAGAGAGCCGGAGGGACAGGCAGGCCTCAGGACTCCTTACAACCAGGACCGCAGCTTCCCTTCGCCTGGGTCCACATGTACTTTTGGAGACAAGGAGCAGAGGAATTCTGAAGACAGAGCATTGTTAGGAAAATGCCCATTTTCTGTTACCCGATCCTGTTCAGTTTCAGTGATGAAGCCCAGATGGTTCCAGAAGCCAGAAGAGCCTCTGAGCACACCCCTGACCTTCCTGGGGGCTGCATCTCAGGGGTGGGTCTGGGGCTTCCTCCTGTGCGGAGATCCTCTCCGGCTCTCAGGCTCTCCAGACTTACAAGGAGGAGGTGAATTTGTATTGTTACCTGGTGGGACTTGGCTCAAGAGGAATAAAATGGCCAAGGGAAATGACAGTCGTTCTGCAGAGGCCAGCGGAAGACGGCTTCATGGCACTGAGCAGCTCAGAGGCCCAGAGGACTGTCTTTGTTTGGACAACGAGGACACGGGGACCCCTCACTGAGGCAGCTGGGGGCCGAGCCGTCCTCTATGCGCAGAATGGCCTTCGAGGGAGACCAGAGAGTCCAATGATGGCTCCCATGGCTTTGGGAGAACAAGTGACTGAACGTAAACAGATCTAACAGTAGAGCCAACCACAGCCACGCAGAGTCAGGGTACCGGGAAACGACTCCCATGCTGGGGAGTCGGACAGGATCCAATCTGGGCAGCCGGTGGTAAAGGGCTGGAAAAGCTGACCATGCCAAACGGGAGCAAGGAGGCGATTGCCCCGGCTGGAGTCCCCCTGCTGTGGCTGGAGGGGGAGCAGGAGGCGGAGGTGCCAGCCTGCGAGCAGGGGCTGGCTGGCAGGAGCTGTGTCTTCGGTGAGGAGAGAGGACACAGAAGCGGGGGCTTTCCCGGGAAGGGCAGCCGCTGGAGCGGCGAGGGAGCAGGCGGGAGCCTGAGGGCCCCCATTCTCAGACATCCCCTGCCAGGCACCTGCATGGACTGAGCCCAGCCAGCAGCCAGGAGGCTTGGAGCCCGCAGTTGGCAGAGAACAGTGCCAGTTACAGAGCCGAGCAGGGAAGGAGAGGAAGGGACGCGCACAAAGACCAACAATGCCACGGTGTCACCGAATGGCAAGCAAAACGTGGTTCAGGCTCACACATCAAAACCGAGTGTTCAAGTGTGAGCTGCTCCCGGCACTGCTCACTTTGACCTTTACTGTGTGACATTGCAAGTGTTATTTCATAAGGCAAGAGTCACGTAGGCATTCCATGCTGAACAGTGTAAATGGATCTCTAACACTTTTACTTGCTGGCGAGACAAGAAGTGCAGTCGGTGCCACGGACATTAACTGAGTCGATGTGAGTTATTTAAAAGAATGAACCGTCAGGTGTCAGAGCTGATGAATGGCCATATACTGGTATACAAAGAAACCATATGGATAAAAACAGCTCCCTTAACACAGACATAGATAAATGCCATTTCCATTTATGTATTTTGTGAGGATTAGTACAAAGACACACAAACATGACAGTGGTGTGCACCTTTACAGGTTCCCAGCTGTGACCTTCAAGAAATGGCCGCTTCCTTGGGCCTGTTTCTTCATATGTAACTGGGGATTGATAAGACCTACCTCATGCGGGGATCTTGCATCATATAAGAAAAGCACGGGGGAAAACTCGTAAGTGATCGGGTGCTCCACAAATACAGAGGAGTATCTGATCGAGTGGGCAGCTACTAGCCACCCCCTTATGTGCTGGTTTTCTAAGGATCATCTTGCAAAATAAGCAAAGAAAAAGGAACAAAGAAATGGGAGCCGTCTGGACGCTCGCTCACTGCGTGACTGGGCCGAGCCACGTGGCTTCTCTTGGCCTCCCCGGCATATCTGCTGGGCTCTAAGGCCAGAAGAGCGCTGGGCCGGCTTATCGGACCGCCGCACACAGCAGAAGTTGAGCTTGCGCTTCCCAACCATCTTCAGCACACGTCCTCTTGCACTGCGCCGGCCGAGCTTGCAGGGCTCACAAGCCACAAACTCACCTTCGCCAAGAAAGAGCGGCCTCCGTGCCTCTCCCGGGACTCCCGACGCGGGAAGAGGCCAAAGGCCACAGGGGGGAAGGTGTGTATATATGACCACAAGGAGTGTTTTCAAGGACCAGCCCAGTTTTTCAAAGAACTCTGCTCTTTGCAGAAAGGAGTTGGGGAGAGCTGATTCTGAAGCACCAGGGAGGGCCCATCCCGTGGTTTGTCCACAGCTGGCAAGCTTGCCTGGGTCAGAAGTGAGCACCATCAGACCCCAGCAGCGTCACGTCTATGTAGCTGGTGTCCTGTAATGGCCAGTCCATGAAAGGGGGGTCCAGGAATCTCCTGGGTGGGAGGGTCCAGTTAAAAGACTCGGGTTCACTTTTGGTTTAGACCTGGTCACGGCCCTGTGTCGTTTCTCATTTGTCACGTGGACATTCTAGAAATACTTGCCCACATTTAAATTTTGTTTAATGGTCAGATGGAATAATTGATGTGAGGGTATTTTGCCAAACACAATTTACCTAATTAGCTGTTTTGGTTGTTACTTTAAACAGAAGCTTTTGATATGACCACAAATAATTTTTCAGGATGACTTGCATGGGCCAGGCAGGAGGGGTCCTGCCCCGCAAGAGCCCTTCCTCTGCTGGCCTGGGTCTCCAGGGGCAGCACCTGGGCCGTAGCGCCTTGTTTTCTCTCCTATTAGCTCCCCGCCCAGCGAGTCAGAACAGCTCTGGCCCATAGGCTGCGCCTCCCGTTGCCCCTCCTGCCGCCGTCTCAGGCTCCACCTCCGGGCTCAGCACCTGCTCCCCCTGGGCAGACTGCTGGGTGCTGTGCCCACCACGGCTGGGCCTGCCGCTGCTCCTACGGCCTGTGTCCTGACTTCTGGATGCTAATCGCTCCTTCCCTCTGCTGCCTATGGTGCGCTCCAGCCTGCTGCCCTGGCTGTCCCCTGCTTTCATGAAGTTCAAATTACTTCCCCAGGCTCTGCTCCAGCAAGCCCAGGCCCGTACCACCTTCCTCATCTCCTTGACCCTGGGCCCTCCTCATACCTTGTGACAAGAATTCCAGTCGGCCCTGGGACAAATTCCCTGGGGACTTTTATTCTACCTTCGATTGGCAGAGAGGTGCTAACGTGTGCCTGAAGATGCCCATCTATGGGCAGCACATTACACCCAGGGTTCCCTCATGGCCCTCAGGGCAAAGACCCATCGGCGTCCTTCCCCACCACGCTGGTCTGACCCAACCTACATCTGTGGCTCCGAGGCCCCTCAGTTCAGCAGCTACATCTCCAGCCCCTCAATTCCTTGTTCACTTGCAGCTCCTGACATTACTACTTCCTCTTCCCAAGTTCCAACCTCCTTCCTCACCCGGGATGCTCTGCATTAGCACCCGCCTCCTTTCCCAGTTTCTGTGTGCTGCACCTGCCTTCACCTGTGTGCACTAATACCTGTGCTTCGATGCCTCAGTCTTTCCTACTTCCAGAGCCGTGCATTACTGAGGCAGGGAAATCAGCATTTTCTGCCTTAGAATCGGATAAGATAGGAATTGTGCTGTTTTTCTAATCTGACTTACCCTTTGGGGAGAAGGGATCATCTCTAGAGGCCCGTTTCTGCTGAATTAGAACACCCAGTCTCCCGCCCATCCCCCTGACAACGCTCTTTTGGTGTGTTTATATGCAGGGATGTACACAGTTGGCACCCCCTGGCCCGGCATAATGGTCGGTTCTGACAGCATCTGCTCCTCCTAGGCACCGTGTGGTCTGACCGCTCCTTGCCGCACAGCACGCGGAAGACTGTGTTCCACCCCTGCCTGCAAGGACTGCCGGAAAACTTGTAACTCTGGTGTCCTGCGTTGAAAGCCCAGCTTACCACTATTATCTGTGTCACCTGGGGAAAACTATTTAACAGTTCATCTATATCTCTGCTCCATCACCCATAAAATGGTGGTTCTAGTAATACCTACCTCATGGGACGTTTGAGAGATGAATGACATCATCCACATAAAGTTGCTTGCAGACTGCCTCACAACCCTCACCCTTCTCTCTCTGAAATTCTGCCTAAACGCTTTTAACTTCTGTTTGCAATTACCCAGGGACACTTCTTTTGCTTCTGTTTATAGTACACGTCCTTCCTGTGTGACAGGAGTCCACAAAAATGGTCAGTGAAATGGGATGATTTCACCATTCCTGTATCTGATCCTTCTTAGAACAACAGCATATATTTGAGACCTTACTGGGTTGAGGAGCAGAGAGGTGGATACGCATGTTCTCAGAGGGGGCTGTTGGCTGGTACAAGCTTGCTCCTGTAACTTGGGTTTAATTGGCACCATGAGCTAATGAGAATAGCCACCAGGTCCAGATCTCTATGGCCAAAAGTACAATCCAATAACAGATTTCTTTGAGAAATGTAGAATCCAAATAGGATGCTGGGAACAGGGGAAGAGAAGATGCCAGAGTTAGTGGATTAGGATGTCAGGCAATTCTATCTTCTCTGCTATCTCACTGCTTCCTGTCTCCAGAAGTCAGAGGTAGCTGGTGGGCCAAAGGTTGTAAAAGGAGCAGTTACATACCAGGGGTTTAACTTACCTCCAGGAAATGTCTTGGCATACTCGAATCCTGCCTGACACCCTACACTCAAAACAAAGCACATTTTGGATATTAAAGTCAGTGCAAGAACTAACACTGTATAAAACTATTCCCAACTCCACACACCCACTGTCAGTGAACAGCAGGTCATAGAGGACGCATCTTCATGCTGTTTCAGAAGGCTAGCCCTCCTGGTGACCAGCAAGAAATAAAAAGAAAAAAGGAATAGCAGCTTGCTCCTAGATAATGTCATTGCCAGTTCAAGAAATTCCCATGAGGGCTGTGGGGCGCTAAGCATCCCTCTCGACTCAGGGGTGTCCCAGGAAGAATCATCAAGCTATACGATCTGCCCAGTCAAACCACAGTTTCCATTTACCTGATGGAAACTGAGCCCAAAGTAAAAAAATGGCCAAGAAAAAACACAACATCATCCTGCTCGCGGCCACCCCTGTAGGAGACTCTTCCCCACAGAGGTTGGGTTTCCCTTGAGAGGACGAGAGGCTCGCTTGTATTTGAAAGTAATGGGATGCGCCCTTGGTCAGTGAAGTGAATCAATAAAGAAAGCACATTTCTACGGTCCATTTGCCAGGATCAAGGGCTGTATGACAGATAATAACCCCAGCCCTATAAGGCCTCATCTTCGGGGGACTCTATGGGAGCAGCGGCAGTGACGCTGAGCCAGGAGCTGGAAGACCAGGGGCCACACATCCCGCCCGCTGACCCCGAGGAGGAGCACGTCTGCCCTCATCTCTCCCAGCTTCCACTTTCTATCAGATGAGGACCAGCTCCAGCTACTGAGGGAGCACAGTTCTGCCAGCCCTCGGGTGGTTGTAAGGATGCAGTCATGGTGGTGCACAGGGGTTCTGAACATATGGATACTCAGGAGGACGGGGGGCCTGGGAGAGCCAGGAACCTGGGGCTGCCACTCCCGGCTTTCATGTGTGCTGTCCATAGTATTCCAAGGAGAAAGGGAGGGCGAGCAACCCTTTTACCAAGTTGGTGCCGAATCCCAAAGCCTGCAACACTATCACCTAGCAGCCCAAAGCCAAAGTTAGCTGGTCCCATCACTCCTTCAAGACACGGGTCAGAGGTAATACTCAAGCCCCGCGACCCCAGATCCATCCCATCCTGCTGCCTAGGCTTGGGCAAGGCTCTTTTCCTCATTTCCGGGATGCACAATAGGACGATTAAAAAATGTAGACTCTGAAGTCAGACAGATTGATTTAGTAAGTAGTGACCTTGGACAGGTTGCTTGATTTGTTGAACCTGTTTCCTCATCCTTAAAATGAGGATGTAACAGCCACATGGGCCTCATAGGGTATTTAAGGAGCCATGTATGCAAATGCTTATTATCAGTCTGTCTGTCAGTTATTACCACTAGCATTATATTCACATTTCTTTCTGTCCAGCTTTGAGCCCAGCTTTTCTGCAAATACTTTTTCAAGAACCCTCCCACTAATTCATAATGAACCTTTCCCGGCCTGTAAAACACAAAGGAGCTGATGTTTGTATTTGTATATGTGTTTCTGTGACTTGCGAGGACACAGCAGCAAGCTGATGCTCTGGGGGACAGAGAACTGGGCCTGGTGGCTTCCAGCCTGTAGGCATTTCGAGGGCCCTGGAGATGCTCAGACCTCTGCTTGTGGAGCACACAGTAAGATTCACTTTTTTTTTACTAAATAAGGAAATACCTGCTTCAGTCAAGCAATTTGCCCAGTGTCCTCAGTTCATAAATGTTGGAGCTGGAATTCACTCCATTGGACTCCCGTGTACTAGCTCTTAACCAATATATCATAATATTATACAACTATTCTCACGTGGCACACAAGTCAACTGAAGCTACCAAGGAATATCGGGTAGAAATCCAAACGGCCAGGTTCCGGATCCCTCATTCGCGCTGACTCGGATCTACCCTCCATCATCCACGTGCTCCCTTCCCTAGGGTCTCTTCATCCCCATTTTCCTTCTTGGGAATGTTCCAGAATCAAGAAAACTTTGAGCTCTGGACTGAGTGACACCCACTGAGGAACGAGCAGAGCATAGAAAAGTCCTCAGTCCCCACATGCTTCACTGATCAAGGTGCCAGTTGATCTGGACAGAGGCACAAATGTGGGTGTTTGCTGGTCATTTCTCAGGGACCCTGTGCTGATGCTGCAAGACCCTGCCCGTCATGAGGATGTTCCTCTTTCTCTTTGCTGCTCTCTGCTTTCTGGCCCCAGGTAAACAAGCACATCTGCAGGGACGGTTATCCCAGATGGTGGCCTGGCCCCGGGTCCTCTTAGTGAGTCCCTGGGTGCCATCACCTGTAGAATGCAAAGGCATGCTGCAGGGGACACCTGCTACAGGAGGCGACGACCCTCTGTGCCTCTTCTGTAATCCTTGCATTCCTTATCATCTAGGATGGGGGGTCACAGGCTTAAAGAAAGAAAGATATGCCAGGAAAGATGCTTTTTGGTCCCTGGTCTACTGCTCACTAACAATAACAAATACTCAAAAAAAGAAAATTTAAAAGTCAAGGTAGCCATCTATGGAGCTTTTAAAAGAGAGTTGTGATAGAGATCCAGACAGGTGAGGAAGGGACAGGAAGAGGTGGAAGAGGAAAGGGGTGGACCGTAGAGAAGCCTTTCATGCCCGATGTGGCAAAGGAAGCCAGTCAGCTGCGCTTCCCTACCCGCAGTGGTGAGGCCGGCGCTGAGGAAATGCGCGCGGATGCCCCAGGCCAGGGCCTTTAAGGGAAGTTCTGCCCTACCGCTGACTCAGTGGTATCCAGAGCACCTCTTTTGTCTCCGAAGGCCCCTTTACATGTATTTTACAGGTGCAGAAATTGAGCCTCATGGGAACTTAGCCCAGCCCTGCCCGGCCACAGTGAGAGGACGTATCCCGCCTATATCAGAACACCTGTCACTCTCCTCCTTCTGGGAACCGCCCATGGCTCCAGATGGATCTCTTCTAGAATTAAAGTCCCAATCTAGATTCATCCCAGGCCCACAGAGCTGAAGAAAGGGCTTTCTAGAACCCACAGTCGGTCCAAAAATGTACCAGATGGGAGCAATATCACTCCTGTGTGCGCTCAGAATTTTCACACTAGCTGTGCAGGTCTCTGGTCTGTTGTGCAATAAGCCTGTGTAAGTAGATTGTCTGCCAAGTAAATGGGGATCTGGGACCTGCGGGGAGCCGCGCCTTCCAGTGGCTTTGATGGACACATTAGAAATTGGCTGAGGTCTCCTTTTCAGATCACGCATACTAACGATACAATTAGTCAACACAATGCAAGAGTATGTAATATAAAATTATCTAATATAAGTAAGTGAAACCAACCTATTAATGTGCCATATATACATGCACACAGATTTACATTAACCTCTAGGTGCGTGACTGTGATGACCCATCAGAAGCCTCGTAGGCGCAAGTGCCCGTCTCTTTCCGGAGGCTTTCCCTTTCTGAGCCATTGCTATGAACAGGATCCCATACAGGGACTCTTGTCATTAGGTCCAGTACCTCCAGGCTGAGATAACAGTACAGTATTAGGGGGCAGAGAGAGCACAGACCCCTGCAGCGGGGGCCACTCTTCATCGAGCTTTGAAATACTGTATTACTTGGGACCTTACATGTGATGCCACACATGATTCGTGCCCATGCTGGCCTAACCCACCTGGGTTTCGTTTCACATCTACGCGAATCAGCCACCTTTATATGTCGACATTAATTGCGATTTGTGTAATCTGACACTTCCATGACATATACCCAAATTAGGCAACTCTAAGATGTCGGTTCTGATAAGATATGTTGTCTGTCCCTAACTTGAAGTGGGTTACTTGTAGGATTGCTGCTGATAAAATGGTAAGGCCCGCTGGTATTCTGTGCAGAACAGACACAGGGGCCCTGGGACTCCCTACACACTGCCCCGTCTGGTCTTGAGCATGTGGATGGAGTGTGGGGAAGGACTGAGAGGAAGCCCTAACCTCTTTACTCCTGTCTGCCAGTCAACCTGAGAAGAGAATTAACCCAGGTGGTTCCCTTTCCTGTGCAGCCAGGAGCGCATTTTTGGATGAGAGATGCTACAGGCTTAAAGGGAGATGCACGCATTTTTGCCAGAAAAATGAAGAACTTGTTGCTCTCTGCCAGAAGTCTCTGAGATGCTGTCTGACCCGCCAGCCATGCGGGAAGAATGAACAGGAATAGTCAGTCTGAAGACTTAACTCTTCCCAGAGCCACACAAACGGCTTCATCTCCCTTTTGCTCTGGCCTCTTCAGTGAGAAGACACGTCAGTAAAAATAAATGACTGTCTTTTACCAGCTTGCCAGTGCGTCCCTAAGCCCACAGGTGCTGCTTACTGCTCTAGGCCAAGGCCCAGGACCCCATCTCTCCCCATCCTCCCCCAAGTCTCCTCCGCTTGATTCCAGTCTCGGCCATGTGCTCAAAGCTGGTTACGAAGCACATGCTCTGGGCCTGGTACCCGGCGAGTGTACAGTGATAAGTGTCCTCCTCCTCGGGAACTTTGAATCCCACTGACCAAATCACACACACACAAAAATGTGACTACAAGCTGGGATGGATGTTAAGAAGGAATTTAAAACATTGCACAGGGAGGGCTGTAGTTCTGGGGCCCTTGACGGTGGGAGGAGAATGTGGGAGATTTTCCAGACATTTTGGCATTGAGGTTGGGAGCTGCCCGTTCAGAGGGGTCATTCGTGGGTCAGGCCCATGCAAGCGAGGGCACAGGGGTGGCCGAGTCTGGGGAAGGGAGGCCAGGCTGGCTAGGGCACCAGGGTGGGAGCACCAGTGTGGTCCAGGCTCTGAGCATGACAGCTTCGTAGGCCACATGCTAAGGGTCTTGGTTGGATTTAATTAAGAAGTAACAGCAAACTGCTGTAGGGATTTTAAGAAGACGTCTGACATGAACCAGTTACTGTTTTTTAAAAAGCGTGCTGGCAAAGAATCTGATAGTGGTCAATCAGCTAGGAAGGGTGGTGGCGGTGCTGGGGAGACCACTGTCACATGTCTGCTCCCCCACGAGTCCCCACATTTACAGTCTACATCTGCCTCCCCACTGCCCCCCAAATACCCCTGCTGCGGAAGTCTTGCTTCTGGGTCCTTGGGCACAGTTAATCACACCGACTTACTCTGCCTTTCGGTGATCGGTGACCTTGACGCAGACAGGGTCCGTGGTTACGGGGCTGGTCGCTGCTGCAGGACATGTAGGAGAGAGGAATCCAGGATTGGGAGATACTGTTTGATAAAATGGAATGCCAAGTCACAGAACCGGGTGAAATACTAAGACCAACCTGGAGCCTGGTCCCCAGGGTCGCTGGCAGCTGGACCTCTGAGCCGCCCTCCTGGGGGCCTCCGGACCCAACAGCAGCCGCTGACCCAGTGATCCCGTGAGGATCTGTTGAATTCAGGACCAGTGTAGGAGGTGGCCCCGCAACAGAGGGCCTCAGCCTTCCGAGCCCCCAGCGGGACCCCTCTAGCTGTGCTAAGCGAGGAGAGCAATACAGCCTAAGTGCTAGTTTCAACACTTTACAAGCTGAACTGAAAGACCTATCTCATCAGTCACAAGCCTATGCGCTGTATTTTTCCTGAGTTGTATCAATTATCTTGATAACATTGTTTTTCTTTTCTGATCAGAAGCTCTGCTCAGCGGTTATATAGATCTTTAAGTTATTAAAATGGAAAATAAATTGATATTAAGTACAATTTTGTTTGGCAGACACTATGATTCAAAACACAGACCTGGGGACAGGAAAGAAAGAGATGGTGACGGGAAGCGGATGTCTGTGGAGGGTCACGTCCAGCAGATGGCAGCAGAGAGCAGCCCTCCCAGGGCCCGGGTCCTGGATCCCAAACGGGAGAAGTAAAACATTTGACCTGCCTTTCCTGTCCAAACTTCACTGCAGGGTAGCCACATGGTTTTCGAGGAAAAGCTTCTCTCTACAGAAGTAGTGCAGCTAATAACTGAAGGAGGCAATGATAGAATGAGGATATCATTGTTCTGCAAAGACCTAGGGAAATATAATCTAGCCAATGAATGTCAACAGATAGCCACTAAGATAAGCAAGAACGACCCCCTGATATTACGGGCCTCCTCAGACATGCAACCACTGCAGAGCTGTTCAGCTGGATTGTGACCTTCCTGCCAAAACCAGTCAAA
Organism: Phataginus tricuspis; assembly: GCA_029783875.1. Lineage (NCBI taxonomy): Eukaryota > Metazoa > Chordata > Mammalia > Pholidota > Manidae > Phataginus > Phataginus tricuspis. The sequence goes on from JAQQAC010008525.1 coordinate 28,337,880, forward strand.
TGAACCTGCACGGAGCCATCACCCAGCCACCTTCAACACGTGACTAATCTTGTTTCATCTCTTCCACATTGATAAACTCCCACTCCTGGATGATTTCTAAGAATGCTCAAGATGCCATGTCACTGTACCTGAAAAGACTTTGGAATACACACCTCAGAGACAAGGACTCTTTTTAAAAATAGAGATCCATACTGCGATCAGCACATCTGGAAAAAATCAACACTAATTCCTTAATAAAATTTAATAGCGAGCCAGTGTTCAGATGGCTGGGGTTGTCTCATTAGTGCATTCTGTTTCTTAGAATCAGGATCCTTTGCATTTGCTTGTTTACCTCCAGGGCCTCTTGTGTGGCTGGCGTTGAGTGCTGAGAATCAAACGCGTGTCAGGGCTCTAGACCTTAGCACAGCGGAGACGGGGCGGAGGCCCCTGCTCAGCCCCAGGCACTCAGCATTCCGAACGCGGGATGCAGAACGTCTGTCGGCAACGGCAACTCGAATTTAAGTTGTTTCTCCTCCTGTGTTGGGCCCCTCTTCATTGTTCTCACACAGTGTATTAAAAAGTACTTTCCCGGTTCTCTTCTGTTTGTCACAACACACTTGCATCTCAACCTTCTACGTGTGGAAACTAAGCCTCCGAGTGATGGCTTTCCTAACGCGGGTCAGGAGTTAGACAGGGGCAGGCATAAGCCCCACACCTCAAGGCCGCATCAGAGGCAGCGAGAATGTGCCAGGTGCTAGAATGCCAGCTGCCACTTGGTGGACGAGCCCCGGCGGTCTGTACCTTGATTTGCCCATCTGCACTGGCCGTTTGCACAGCGTTCACAATGATTAAGTTCTCTCTTTTCTTATGACCACTTTGACATTTTGCAATGAGAAGTGGCGCTGTACTTTCCCACGTGTACATGTGTAGGGGGCAGGTGAAAAGAGACAAGCAAGTAGTGGAAGAGGCCACGAAACAGGGAGAGAGACTTGGTGGAGAGAAACTGGGAGGGGAAATTCGTCGGAAGGGCTTTGGAAGTACCTATGTAACTTCAGGAAATGACCCATTTGAAGTTCAGGTGGCCCCTGAAGTGTTTTTTGTTTTGCTGCATGATTTTTTTTACACTAAAATAAATAAATTCGGAAGACAGTCTAGGATCCATATGACAGCCTTACTTCATACTGTTTTACCGAATAGCAGTGCTCTACGGAGAAGCGCTTGGGGAAATTGATGATTTTATGCCAATGGCATCGATTTGGCCTCTCTGTCCACTTTCTGCTACTCTTTCTTCTCCTGCCTTTTTATTCTCACCAAACCCACCCAATGCTTTCAGGCATAACAGTTACTTTTGAGGAAACAGCTCAGCGCTTGCTCCCCTTGCAGTGGGAAATACTGCGTCCACCGGTGTCCCTTGTGGTGGAGAAGCTCTGGAATGCAGCCCTGGCCCTGGCTACACCCACCGCCCCGGCAGGACTACAAGGCGAGTCCTCGTGCCAGCCGCGCGGGAGCATGAAGCCACCCCTCCCTGCATCCTCCAGGCTTCTCCTTGGGGCCTGCTGCTTCCAGGTGAGTCAGAGGTGCAGCCTGGGCCTGGGGGCCAGGGTCCCTCTGAAAGGCCATTTCTGGGCTGGGAGTCCAGGTTGGCTGGGTTTGTAAATGACACAGACTATTCTGGGGGCAGCTTTCCCGGAGAAATGTCCCAGTGCTCTTTCTTTGCCCCTTGCCCTTCCCCTTCCCCTCTAGGGGAAAGCAGTCTGCGTCAGGAGGACCTGAAATGTTACGGGGTCTCAACAACTATGTTGGTGGCACCTGAGGGAGCAAGAGCTTGGCTCCCTGAAGCAGCAGGCTCACTGCCCCCCGCCCCTCACCTCTCTCTGTCTCTCACACACACACATGCGCGTGCGCACACACACACACACACACACACACACACACGAATAACATTTGCCTCTCCCAACCCATTGCTTCCCATCCTCCACTGACTCTTTCTCTCCAGCTTCACGGAGGCATAGTTACATACAAAGAACTGCCATGCTTCATGTGTGAGACCCGATGAGCTTGGATGTGGGAAAAGCCCCGTGGTGCCATCGCCAGAGCCGAGGGGTGGCACCCCTCCCAAACTCTCCCTGGGGTGGTGGTCTTCGTGCTAAGAAGGCTCGACGGAAGACCCACCCTCCTGACGGTTCTGGGTGCCCAGTCAGTCTTGGAACTGAGGCTGGTGCCCCGTAGCTGCTCTGACCTGGGCTTTCCCTCCACGGGCCTGGGAAGGGAGAGGCTGACAGTCCTCTGCTGTACATTTGACCTTCAAGAGGGCCATCCGGAGCCAGGTATGCCGGCCCCCAGGGCGCCGAGGACCCCAAAGAACCTGGGGAAGAGTCCCCAGGGCGAGAGGCACCCGGGTCTGGCCCGCCTCCCGCCCAGTGAGCCGCCACCTCCCGCCGCGTACAGCGCCCTGGGTAAGCGAGGAGGCGGGGGATGCCCTGGCAGAGGAGGCGGCCGGGGCTGCGCAGGCGGCGGGGCTGCAGAAAGGCCGGCCCCCCTCCCTCCTGGGGGCCGCATTGCCCATCCCGGGGCTCTTGAAACCTGTGGGCGCCAGAGGCCAAGAGGCAAGGTATCTGCGGCCGTGGGTATGATCCCTGCCCTCCCCGGCCGCCTTCCGCCCACTGGGCCGGGGCTGCACCCCTGGGCAGGTGCAGGCAGACCCCCTGGGCCCCCAGGGCAGGAGGGCCACGAGGAAGGGGAGCCTGACCCCACGGCCACCTTGCCAGTCGGTCCAAAGCCCTGCCAGCTTCCGATCCGTCAGGACTGGAGGCGTCAGTGATCCCCAAGGTGCCCCCTTCGTCCCAAACTCACTCCTGACTCGAGGTGGGCAACATGGTCAGAGCTCAGTGAGTGCGACAGGGGTACAAGGGCGTGGAAGCCGCCTCGCTGCCACAGCTCTGCTCCAGGCCTCGGAAGCTGCTCGGGTCCCAGGGACTCGCCGGTCCAGGAGCAGCACCGATCCGGGCGCGTGTCATTCCGCCGGGCCGCAAACCCGAGACGGGTCGCCGCCCCCATTGGGTTCATGAAGAGGTGGGGGCCCCTGGCGAGTGCCCGAGCCAGGAGGGAGGCCGGGCCTGCGTGTGGCCACAGCCCCTCCCGTTCCAGATTTCCACCTGGCTGCGCGGTGCCCAGGGACACGGCCCCATTCTGCGGAATTCCTGCGCCTTCTTCTCTCCTTACCGAGCTCATCCTCCAAGAAGTTAACCCAGTCTTCCCACTGCCGTCTCAGAAGCTGTCCCTGGCCCGCCCCTTAAAACAGACAACTCTCTTCTCTCAGATGCCCTCCCTCCCTCTCAGCCTGCTTCTCCTTCTGGGTGTGATTCACGCTCTTGAGGTTTCACTTGCTTGCTGTTTGTGAATCTAATTTCCACGCTTGGCACGCCTCTCCGTGAGGTACAGGCTGGGCGTGAGGCTGCCTCGGGCAGTCGAGCACCACACCCAGAGGGGATCGCTAGGATACACATGCCGAGAACCACCTCATTCCTCATTCAGAGAAAAAGCAACAAAGGGAGAGAACTTTCTCCATAAAAAATTAACAATTTCCCTACACAGTGGAGGCCAATGACCATTTTTACAGACCTGTTTTTATGTGTCTATTTCCCACTTGATAGCGTTATATTGGAAAAGTACTTACCATGGAGAAAAACAGGACTTGGCCCAGTGTAGGTTCTCAATAACAATTTCTTGAATGATCAAGGAAGTTGGTTTTGTTTTATGAAAAAAAATTGCTCAGTGGACAAAGCTTGGCTCTGAACTTGCCCTTCCTGTCACAGGAGATCCATACCGTCAGATCGCTGTGCCTTATGACTCACTGCGGCTGTCCATATGACTAAGACACTGTCATGAGAATAATAACAGCACTTACTTCTCACTTCATGCTGGTCTGTTCTAAATGCTTCCCATGAATTAGTTTATTTAATTTTTCCAGCAGCCTTAGGAGGTAAGGACTCTCATCATCCCCGCTTTGCACAAGGCTCTTGGGCTCCCCCGCAGTGATGACAGAGCTGGTCGTAGCCGGGCCAAATGGTATCATAAAGACCACGCCATCTTTCCTCTTGTTGCTCTTACTGACTTGTCAGAAAATTCTAGAGCCAGAGACTTCTAAGGACCAGAGTATTTCCCACCAATTTCTTTCTTAAACCATCTTATATGGCTTCGAGAATATAACACCATGGTTCAACAGTCACCCACATCATTAAATACTCACCCCCACTAGTGCGGTTACTATCTGTCAACATAGGAAGATGTTATAGAATCTTTGGCTATATTCTCCATGCTGTATTCCCACCCTGCGATCAATTTAATTACTATAATAATGATTTGCATGTAATAAGCACCCACTGCATGCCAAGTACTTTGCTAGATCGCGCACAAACTTGCAGAATGGTGTATCATCTCCTTGGAAACCAAGGACGTCCCAGCCCCTTGAAGAGTAACTTTCTCAAAACCACTAGCTGCCTAAAGAGCAGGAAAATTGTGTGAATTCAGAACTGCCTTCCTCCAGGGCCTATAATATTACCCCCTCTCGTTTCAACTCAGTACCAGTTTTATTAATTTTTTAGAATCAATTCTGGTGGCAAGAGATGCAGGTTGAATGGCTGGAAGGCCAGGTCTGGTTTGGATTGTCTGAAGGCACAATAACTGTGACCTCTTCTCAGTGAAAGGTGCATGTCCAGTTCCATTTCCTACTGGCAGAGGCCCAGATGGGACAAGCAGAAAGTTGGGGAAATCGATTTTAAAATAATTTGAAAAGAAATTCGTTTCCTCTCCCTTGCCATCCTCCACCATGTCCTTTGGGGCTAAAATGACCACTGCTTGATTCCTGAGATGGTCATAAGAGGCTAACATTGGATATTTCTTTATACAGAACCTGAAGCAGATTTCAAAATTGTCAACTGCAGAAAAGTGAAGGCTACTGTCAAGAATACTGTAATTATATGGAAACACAAATAGGCTACTGCGCCAGAAAGAAAGATGCCTGCTGTTTACATCTGAACTAAAGTTGCTGACATAGAGGCCAAAGCTTCGTCCACCTGCCTGTTTCTGGACCACGTCTGCAGTCCAGATACAGGCTTTTTGGAGAAAGGGCTGAGCTAAGGAGTCAAGGCTCATCTGAAAGATGAGACACACACTTTATTGTAGCAAAAGAAAAGATGAAATCAGCCTATACACAATCTTGTAGACATGATCTTAAAGAAAGTGACTTAGTTTGAGATACACAGAATCTTCAAAGTCACATCATTTTTGCTGGTAGGTGTGGATATAATAAACTTTCACAGGAAAGCATTCAAGTAATTTGTTCGTTTATGGTAAAAATATTTTTTGAGTCCCTACTTTTGTTCTAGGCCCTGAGAAGTGTAATGAATTGTATTCATGAACAGGTGGGGTGACAAACACCTAAATAAGTAAAAACCATAAAATGCCACATATTTGGTAGTGGGGATATGTCCAAGGCAATATGTGGAGAAGAGAAACATAAGCAATTTAAGGAAGGATTCCTGGGGAAGTCTGAGCAAGGCTGTAGAGGATAATTAGAAGGCTGATGAGTGAAAGAGAGAGGCAGAGATTTCCTGGCAAAGGGTACAGTTTGTAGAAAGGCAGGGAGGCATGAGAGGATGGTCGGCCAAGTAAATGCGGAGCTCAGCAGCACAGCACAAGAGAGGGACTCGCTGCAAAGTGCAGCGAGGCCGGCGTAGGAAGTGGGGTGACACTGTCAGAGAAAACAAGCTGACCCAAGAAGGTCCTCAGGTGCTCTGGGGGAGTGGCAGCCTCATATTTTCCATCTAATGAAAGGAGTAGGAATGGATTGAAACTGTGTGAGAGGAGAGGTGGCAGCACCAGGTCAGAGGTGAAGACCGTGGGGGACATCTGCTCAGTGACCGAGGGGGCAACTATGAAGGCAGGCAGTTCTGTGAGACCCTGAGGAGCCGGAGCTCTCGGGCTTGGGACAGAGAAGGAGGGAGGGCATGGGCGGGAAGGGCTGTGCCGCCCGAGGCATCCATCCGGGACTTGGATGGACATGTACGGATTCCAGGAGACTGAACAAGATAAGAACCAAATGGTGCAAACTTCATAATCTGTGTCCAGAGGAAGCTTTCTGGAGGCAGAGAGAAGAGGTGAGGAGTGCTCGGGTTTCTGTGCGGTGCCAAGGGAGAGGAGCCGCTGGCACAGAGGGGGCCTGAGGGGGCGGGGACTGCAGGGCGCAGAGTGGAAGGTGGTCCAGGAGAGCGGGGCCTGAGACAACAGGCACACTGGACGGAGGGGACACCCCTGTCTCAGCGGCCCCTCACTGCAGCTGGGGAGAGGCTGGGCGGCAAGAGGCCTGGGGTCTGGGTGGGGCCGGGGGGCCCCAAGATTTAGCTTTAGCAGGTCAAGGTCTCCTGAGTGACAGTACAGACATTTATGCAAGGAGGCTTCTTATTAGTTTTTGGTATGAGTTAAAATAATGATCGGGTAGGGGAGCAAAAGGGGGAGCTTAGGCGTATATGTGGAGACTGCTTTCAGGAAGCGTCAAGGCCACGTGACTGAGCAGGCGGTGCCGGAACCAGAGCCCCCCCAGCAAAAGCACAGCCGAAGGGGGCCCAGTCCCCGCGTCTCCCCACTGAGGCCGGCTTCCCCGCCCTCCTCTCGGCAAACCCCCTGCAAGCACCCAATGCGCCCAGGCCTCGTTCCAGAGGCAGGAGCCCCAGGAAGGGCCAGATCCCCACCCAGCCGTAGCTCACCTCTAACTGGGGGACAGACAATACTCACGATTTGTAAGGAAAATAATTGGTACATTAGAAAATGGTAGTGAATTAAGGAACACCAGGGAGGAACACAAACCTTTAGGCGGTCTCAAGATTATCAGTGATTTTTAATTCGTTTATCTTTAAAAATACCCCGTCGAGTTATTGCCTACCTCTTAAGTTTCAAATTCACATTTAAAAGATGAAATTGATGCGCTAACATTAAATATGTATTTATATATAGACAAAGTCTTTAGTCCCGGCAAAAACATTCTTTGGAGACTTAAGTTGCGACAGGAAGATCACATATTTAATTTAAGAAAGGACTTCCTGGGCATTAGGTCATCAGACATTAAAAGCATAATGCACAGAAGGATTTGGAAACCTACTCGAGGATTCTTAAGAAACAGGTAAAAACGGATGTTTTTCTACCACTGGGGGGTAAACTTGGCAGTTCTGCTTGGAGTTGAGGGAATGGGCATCATGGCCGCCCAAGGCCAGTCCTGAGCCCATAGGCCTGTTCGTTAGGCTTGTGGATTCTTCCCAGAAGCCCGCTCAGTGCAGGGCCCCCAGTGGGGTGACGCTTCATGGACACCGGCTGTGCCCTTGGTGGGAGGAGATGCCTTAAAATAGGTTCAGCAGGTCGCTAAGTGCCTGACTGCCTGGCTGCTCTCCACTCCCCCACGTGCACCCCGTGTCCTGGCCTCCCGCTGCCCCCCAGAAGCCTCCTGTGAGCTGTGATCCGTCTCACTCTCATCACCCACGCTTCCCTGTCATCAGGAAGTCTGTCCCCTCCTCCGTGCCCAGGGCTGCACGGCTGGGGGCCGGATGGGCAGACTCAGTCATGTCCCCACTTGGCTTCCTATGACTTTATTAATGGCCACACCTAATCTTCTCTTCCTGTCCACACAGGTGGTGGTCACTTCTGCCCTGTGGGTCTGGCCTGCTCTGACCCAGACTCCCCTTATCTTTGGGGCATAGGAAATGACTTGACTGGATCCAGGGAATCTTTTAGTAATAAGAACAAAAATTCCAATCGGTATGCCCAGTAAAAGGAACCTGAGTCCATTCACATAGCGCCCGCCTCTTCCGTGATACACCAAACAATCCCCTGGAGCCAGATGAGTACTGTGAGCATTATCTTCAGATAAAGGAGACGAGAATTTGGTGTAGGGCTATGGGAAAATGATAAGTAATGGCCCCACCTTCTCCCTGGCTTAGCCGCGTGTCTGGAGAATGACTCTTTTGCCCAAGACAGCTGTTTTGCTGAATCTTCCCAATTCTCTTCCCCATCTCCACTGGCAAACATGTACTCATTCACAGCCGCTGCTGGAGCTCCCGTTGGGTAACAAGCACTGTTCTAGGTGCTAAAGATACAGTGAAGAACCAAACACACAAACTCCTGCCTGTGTGGAGCTTCCGCTCTGCGGGAGAAGCGGGTGACTGGGCGGGGCAAACGGCGTTACTCCCACCCGTCTGCGAGTCCGACCCCACCTCAGGGGGCGGAGGGCGGGGCTCCCAGCCTCAGGTACTCATGTAGTGAAACACGGGAATTGGAAGTGAAAACTCTATAGGACACTGGGAGCAACGCCCTTGTGTCATTGTTACTGTTTCATTCACGGCCGCCCTACCATACAGAACTGCATCTCCTGGTGGTTTTGACTGGCGTTTCTTTGACGATTGATGACGTGAGCATCTTTTTGTGTGCCTGTTGGCCATCTGTGGGTCTTCTCTGGAGAAATGTCTATTCAAGTCCTCTGCCCATTTTTTAATTGGGCTGTTTGTCTAATTATTGTTGAATTATATCCAGGCTCTCTTTCAATGTATAAAAAAAATGTTTTCAAGCCCTCTTCCTACCGTCGTCTAGAGCATAAGGCACTGGGAAATAATTATCTCTAAGTTGGGCCAAATTGAGCTTCGGTTCCCTTCCACCCTGTAATTATGCCTGTCAATCTGTGACTGAAATAATGAGATTATTCAAGGAGCCTGATTTTCTAGTTTGCCATCCTTTGGAATGGCATGCCTGATTCCCCAAAACTATTTATGAAATTCTTCCTAAGAATTCTGATACTCTGAGTCTCTGGCTTGGAAGTAGATTCAGGTGGAAAGGAAAAGGCAGGTGATAAATCCTGATACTGTTCATTTATTTCTCCCCAAAATGAGCTGATTTTCCAACACAGCTCATACAATTTCCAAACTATACAGAAAATAATTTCCAAACTATAATGTTACAACTATTTGAGCAGTGGCTGGACTGCTAGAAAAAACATACCATCCACCTTTGCCTTAAATCTTTTCTAAATCAGGTCAGTATAAATAGCAAAAAAGAATACAAAGTATAAAACATACCTTTTGTCTCACGTACTAAGGGACTTCTAAAAAATGGCCCATACCTTTGTTTATATTCACTCGCGTGTTTGTATCACAGAAATCTTGTATCTCATAGCTACACTTTCTCCATCCACAAAGGTGTATTCAGAATTACCATCAGCCACTGCAGCCCGTGAACTTAGGGCGTGTTCTTGGCATGGAAGCCGGTTTTCTCAAGGGCCGACTCACGCTGCCTTTTTCACAATGGGAGACTTTAGAGATGTGTTCAGAATGAATGTTCCATAGAAAAAGAATTTCAAATTCTAACAGATCTGTTATGTACTATCTGACACCCCCTACATCTACCCCCAACACACATACATCTTGGTAACCACTCTACGATTACTTAGCTCACCATTACCCACAGGTGACCTTTTTGTTAGCAAAGAGGAAAGTAGCTTTTAGTTCCCAAATCTTCTCAAGTCCTGTTTCATAGCTGTTGTTACAAGGTGCAGAAAGGCCCGGGAATCAGGGGGCTCTCTGTCAGGACGTCTTTGCTTAATCTTTTGGGGCCTGGACTCTCCAAGGTGGCCACCTGGCCCTGGCCTCTTCCGGATGCCCACGTGGCCCTCCTGGCCCTGGCTCCCCTCCAGCGTCGGGGACCACTGCCTACCTCTTCTTCAAAATCCATCTTCCAGGTAAGACGCATGGTCAGATATGTTTCTTGTGGACTGTGTAAGTACAAGAAGTATCATACAGCTATTATGATGAACGAGAAAACTCTCTGTGCACCTTTGTAAAAAATGTCCAGGATCTATCATATAAGAACAGGCAGGCCCAGAATAAGTTGTATGGTCTGTTTGTATGAAGAGGAGTAGAGATTCATACATGCTGGTATGTACGCAGAACCGCTCTGGAGGGACTGGGAGAAACAAGTGTCGGCTGCCCTGAAGGCCAGGGGCTCCGACACAGGGAAGAAAACGTGCTTTACGCTTCCTAGTAAGTGAGTTTTAAAAGAAGTAAATTGAATTGATGCAGGAGCTAGAATTCGGGGGGGGGGGGCAAAAGGGAGCTGCATCAACACCTCTGGGTGAGGCTCCCAGTGTCTCCCACCAGGCGGCCCCTCCTCAGGTGAAAAAGTGTCCACCCTCTTCCCAAGCCGGCCACGGGCCAACTTCCAGTGCGCAGACTGGATTTGCCAACTTTTGTGTCCTGTTCCATCTCCCTCGTTTTCATGCGGAATGCCCGAGAGGTACCTCCAGGCTGTGTGCCTCTGTGGCGCGGTGGGTGGCTTGCGATGACACGTTATTCTCGGCTGTCCCATGTGCCTGGACGTGTTCTGCTGGCGCTGTGGTGAGCAATGCTTGGTGCGCACGGGCCTCCCTCTGTGGGGTCTCCACCGGGGAGGTACCCGAGGGTTCCAGGGTGGGGGACACGGCCCAGCTGGAACCCTCTGAAGGCAGGGATCCTGCCTTCGCACACCGGCCTGCCCATTGCCTGGCACACACCTGGTGCCAAGCACCACTCCCCACAGGGGTTCTGTTTGCACCTCAACCAATTACAGGTACCGAGTTACTGGTCAAGCCTGCTTCTCTGAATACCAAGAAAACAGTCTATTTTTAGGCCAGAAGGAAGCGTGTCCAGTACCTTCTGCCCACAGCCTTACTCAGTAGAGCAGCTGAATGTGCTCATTCCTGCTCAGTGTCCCCAAAACCTATAATGTCCCATTGTTGGGCCTCCCCCCCACTCCTTTATCAGACAGACCTGCCTGCCTGCGAGGAGAACTGGGACACCTTGGGGTGCCTGAAACATGAAGGCCCTCTTTCCTTTTGCTGTTCTCCTCTGTCTGGTCCAAATGAACTCAGGTAACTGTCTCGTGCTAAAGTGGAAGGCTGCTCCTGGCCAGAAGAGGTGGCCTGGGCATCGTGCAGGGTGCCGTCGAGCACGGGGCGTGTGTGGGCTGGGGTCTGTGCGCTGGAAGTGGGTGCAGGGGCCCCCGGGGCTCAGCTCTGGACCACCTGTACCTGCCCAGGGGAGAGTGCTTTAAAAGCTGGATGTGAGTTATCAGGGTAACAGCCCAAGACAAAAAGCCATCTTTGCTCTGATACAAACAGGAAGCATTAGCAGCAGAGCAACAGAAGCTTTCAGAAGGAAATAACAGTCCTAGGATGTCAGACTGGAAGGGGCCAGGGATCTCAAAGGGCAGCCTCACCCTCGCAGGGAGAAGAGCCCGGGCCCTGGAGAAAGTGGTGGTCTGCTGCATCCCTGCCAACCAGCCACCGAGCTCATCACACTTAAGACTCATACCCCTCCAGCCTCACACAGGGCCTGGTTTACAGACGAGAAAACAGGCATGATCGATTCAATGAATCATCCAAGGAGAAATAGTTATTGGAAGAATTGAGATGGGACTTGGGCGTCCAGAGCCCTGGGCTGGCTCTCCTGCCTGGTTAGAGGCGAGGCCCGTCCCGTCGCTGTCCCCCCAGCCAGGACAGCTGAATGAGACGGGGACACAGTGCAGCTCAGACCTTGCTCAAGGTTGTCTTTTAAATCTTGCAAGACCAATGCTGTGGGTATTTTGTGGGGTTTTTGTTTTTATTAAGTTGTGAAAGATGGTATGTGCTGACCCAGCACAAGACCTTTCTTTCAACCATCTCATTCCCAAATAGAAAGCTTGTTAAAAAACTGAGATATAATTGACATAAACATTATATTAGTTTCAGGCATATCATATAACGATTCCATGTCTGTATATGTTGCGACAGGATCACAGGAAGTCTAGTCAGCATCCATCACCACACAGTCACAATCTTTTTCTTGTGACAAAAAATGCCTTCTTTATGAGTATGCCAGGTGGTTATTCATGTCATGGTGAAGAGGACGGTTTTCTTCCTTTCTGCTGTGGTATATAACACTGAGAATTGGGCCACAAGCTGAGAATCAGAACTCTTTCCAATTTTCTCGGCCACCAACCCCACCCTCTTTATTCGCTCCGTCCTCCAAACTCCTTGCGCTGCCCCTGAGGCGTGACTCACATCTACCACCAGGATGGTTGAGCACGCTCTTGTAACATACTAAGAGAGGATAAAATATACACTCTCCTGCAGATATTCTAGGGTGCCGATTATTGTTCCTATTTTAAAGCTAAGGAACAGAAGCCCAGTTCGACTGGAACTTACCCACCTCATAACTGGAACTTCACTTTGTAAAAATAGAATACGCATTTGGAGTTGTGCTGTGGGCCGGCACCACCCTTCATTCTCTGTGAGATGTGAATTCAATACAATTCTGTTCTGTTGTATCAACAGGGGACGGTCCACCTGAAATTCGAAATATCATCTGCCTTGTGCAACATGGAACCTGCAGACTTTTCTTCTGCCATTTTGGTGAGAAAAAGGGTAAAATCTGCTCTGACCCCAGAATAGGTGCTGTGTACCAAACACAGAGGAAGAAAGAAAAGATAAGCCAGAGACCTGAAATGGATGCTTCTGGAAGGTGGGAGGGGTTGTGAAGTACCCCAGGGGCTTGGAAGACTGGCAGCAGATTGCAGGTACACAGTAAATACTTACTGAATGAACCCAGTGCCCAGCCTGCAGGTCTGAAGAAAGAGTGGTCCTAAAAGCTTGCTTACTTTGCCTTTTCCTGTTTGTTTGTTTTTAAAGAGTCTCCGAATGTTATAACAGCCTGCCTCCTTTCCTTGTCCCCGAGGATCTCTACCCACCCACAGATGGGGTGAACTAGACACCAACCTTCAAACCGATCTCATTCAGATGGACAAAAAGGCAGCCGACCTATGGGCCCCTGCTCACTCCCCCACTGTAGTGGGCCTCCCCACATAATAACCACAACAGGACGCATATAGATAAGATCTTAACTGTTTTCAAACATTTACTCTTAGGTTAGCTCAACTGTTTGACACAACGATCTTTGGACTATGTATAAGTGGTTTCGTTTTAGGGATGGAAGGGACATGAAAATCAGAAGGTTAAGCAAATTGCCCACGTTATCAATTCCTGAATGGGATTCTTGACATGCCTAATCAATGAAGCGCTCATTGCTCCGTGCCGCCTCCGAAGAGCATATCTCTGGGCAACTAAAGTGAAGCAGGGCTCCCCTTCCTGTAGATCCCTTGAGCTCATAACGTGGGGTCCCTTACTGGGTCCTGCTCAAGCATGTTATCCACAGCGTATCTCTGAGCCAGTTATCCGAAGAGTAGTGAGCATTAATTTACAGGTAAGGAATGTAAAAAAAAATGCAGGAAAAGCAAATGTGCTGACGTATGAGACCACCTGCCAAGCTTTCTCTAGGCTAATAGCTGGATAAGACACCTTGTTTCGGTATTTCTGGTTGAATCCAGTGTGCTCAAGAATAAGGTGTGCTTACTGTAAGAGTCACCTAGAAAACACACCTTTGAGTTCCAGTCTCGATGTAACACCCTGGGCCTCTCCCCGGGCTCTTCTAAACTCACTCCTGCTTTTTATTTTCTATTATCAGACAGACTGGTGGTACTGGGGGAAGTGGGAACCTCTCTCAGCCACAGGCCTCTCTATGCAGCCTTCTCTCCTCCCCTCCCAGGGCTGGGGACCTGGTGCCTGGGAAAGGGGCTAGGTCTCCCCCCTTAAAAGGTGGTTGAGTTGCACATGGTCCTATGAAGCCCTGGTAAGGTTGAAGAGGCGCGAAGTCCCCGCGTGCGGACGGTTTTCCCAAGCCAAGATCCTCCTCCCGGCGGGCAGCCCGTGCATACGCACACTGGCCACCAGAGGGCGCGCCACCCCTTCAGCGCCGCAAAACCGATTTTGATTGATGTGCATTGATTGGGGAAGCTGGTCCAATTGGCCAAAGAAAGTGGCTGCTGGGAATCAGAGCCCGGCTGGCAGCAAAGCGAGCCTCAATCACCAGCACGTCTGCTGGGCCCGGTGGCGGAGAAGAGCCCCGGTGACGCAGGGCCCGGGCGTCTGGGCGTGGCTCTCGGCGCTGGGCGTGGCCGAGGGACCCAGAGCACCTGGCACTTCTCTGCATGGCCGTCACTGCGCTGTCACAGCAGGAACCTGCAGAAGCCCGGGCGGCGGGAAGCGACCAAGCAAACTTACATCCCCGAGCCAGGTGGCCTCCATGAATTACTCATCATGCCCCAGGCCCCACCTGTGGGGCAGATTCCCTTGTCTGGGCGGGTCCTCATCCGTCCTGTAGAGGCACAGGGACACGACCATGCCTGCAGAGCTGAGAGCCGCCGCCCCAGAAGGTCAGGCCCTCCGGGGCCCCCCAGCCGCCGCTCTTCCCCAGGCCCGGCCTCCTGCCGCTGTCACCTCCACCCGGCAGGGATGTCCCCTCTCCAGGAGCACGGAGAGGGGCTGTGGTGGACCTCTATGCCCCTCCCCTTCCCCGAGGCCCTGCAGACTCCCTAACCCTCCTGCATCAGGCCTTTCAGGCACAGACAGAATGTTTTACTGACCCTTCTGGAAATCTCCTTAGAGAAGGGCAAGAAAATTCAAGTGCAGCGAATTAGCACTTTCCCCGAATCCAGAAGGAAAGCCCCTTACCTCCCTTCCCCGGATCACCAGGGTCTAGGTTGCTGACCCTGGGTCTGCCACTGGGACACGTTTGCAATTGGAGTTCAAGGTTAGACAGGAAGGAAGAAGGTTTTTGCCAAAAAAGTAAACGATGAAGATGTGGGAATGGACGTTGGTTCCCTGGCTGGGGGCGCCTTTCACGGTGGGCACACACATCCAGTCATCACCGTATAGCTTAACCTCTCACAGGTCTATCAATTACACCGCCACAAAGCAGGAAAAAGGTTTTTTTTTTTAAACAAAACCACAAAATAGAGAAAACACTATCTAATTAATAAAAAAAGGGTGGGGAAGAAAGGCAGAAGGGAGGGAGGTTTTTGACAACTGGGGCTCGAGAGAGGGATGAGGCGAGCCTTAGGGGAGCCCCTTTGGGCGCAACATGGGGCAAAGTGAAATCATGTTCACTGCAGCCAAAAATGGAATGGGGCCCCGTTAGAAGCAGCGAGTTTGCCAACACTGGAAGTTTTCAAGACGACAGAGGAGTCAACATATCTAAGACATGTGTTACATGACCTGGAAGATCCTTTCAAATCTTGAGATTCTGTTGCTGTAGATAATAGAGCAAGAAGACAGTCACTTAAGCACGTGAATCAGCCGCCCTAGAAAACACGGCTTCGACCACATCAGTTCTGGTGCTGTTACCTCGTACAGAGAGAAGACACACGCACGTGCCCTCTGCCCCCTCCCTGGTAGCTGAGAATGGGAGGGCCAGCCCTGATAAGATATGGACCCCGGCTTGAGCTCTTCTCTCTGTGGAAGATGAGGGTTGCTTCATCTCTGATACCTTCTTCCCCATGAACCTTCAATGCATGTGTCATTGTGCAGCTTTGTAGCAAGGACTGGTGACACCTGCCTGGCCAGGAGGAAGTGTTCTCCACAAGGAAATTCCCCTGGCAGGAGAGGGTGGCCCTGTGAGCTGGAAATGCTGCTGCCTGTCAGGAAGAGACTTCTGATGTGGACAGACACCCCACACCCTGACCACAGCATCTCCTCAAGGGCAGAGGCAGAGAGACTGCCCGCCGGGCACAACATGCCTGCAGGCTCCACACAGTGCTGGAGACAGCACATGGTAAGGCAGATAATGACAGACACAACAGGGAGACCGGGGAAAACAGAGGCAGAGAGAGACCAAGAGCAAGACAGAGGGAACTGAGCTCCATGCATGGGACAGGGGGAAGCGATGGGAAAAAGATAGAGCTGTTGGGGGTGGTCACAGCAAGACAGGCCACTCAACATAGACCGAAATGAAGGAAGTAAACATGATGGGCTCTCTGTGGTTTTGCAGGGGGTCTGCAGGCTGATATCTGGAGCTTTCCCATCTCCCCAGGGAAGAGGCAAATACCAAGATTCAGTAAAGTGAGACCTTCAGTGGGAACTTCAGGGAACTGAGCAAGGCAGCCCATGACACTGAGCACCCTCGTCTTCAAGAAATTCCAGTTCTGAAGAAGTTACAGAGAACCGACCGGACAGCAAGGCAGCTCACCCCTCTGGAGGACACTGCACCCGATCCTGGCCTTCCCAGGGGCTTCTCCTGGGCAGGAAGCCATGGTGTTCGTAACAACATGAGCATGACAGTGGTTCCCCTCAGAGTCAGCAAGTGAGAGAGCGAGAGGACTTCCAAGACTGAACCCGTGGCGTTTTTATAACATAATCTCACAAGTGGCTTCCAGCACTTCTGCCATCTTCTATTGGCTGGAAATGAGGCCAGCCCTGGAGCACAAAGAGGGGAGCCCAGTTCAGGGACCACCTGCTCGCTCTTCATCTTGCGAATGTCTGCCTGGGGTCGGCAAGCCAGGGCCCACTGGCTAAATCCAGCGGCTAGCTCTCTTTGTAAGTAATGTTTACTGTAAGAAAGCCGTGCGCATTTGTTCACATATTGTTTATGACTGCGTTTGCTGAGTAGCTGGAAGAGAAATCATATGACCAGCAATGCCTGAAAGTGTTTATTGTCTAGTCCTTCACAGGAAAGCTTTCCTGGTTTCTGACGTATGCAATCATTAACACATTTTTTCAAAATACAGATGAGGAAATTGAGCTAGAGATGCCAAGTTTGTCATTTGATGGCACTTCTTTGGTGCTCCATTATCATGAATTTCCCAGCGGGCACCCCATGAGGCAGCTACCTGCCAATCATGCAAGGTGACGCAACTCCGTGGGGGGGAAGGCTTCCCATTCATTCCCCACCACAGGTGGCCATTAGTCTTCCCCTTGGGAAACCAGGCTGCCAAAACCTTTGACCCAAAGGTGGATTTGGGGCATAGGTATAATGACCTCAAGTAGTACAATGGGTGGTTAGCATCGTCTGTAAGCCTGACGGACTTGGGCACCAAACCTGAATTTCACCAATTTACTTCCTTTCTTGCAGCCTCTGGCCTCCTCAGGCTGAAAATCCAGATTGTAATACTGGCCTCACACCCTTGTGTCCCCAAAATGCACTGAAGCGCCCATCACAGTGTCGGGCACATAACGGCTCCGTGGATGCCAGTCATTGTGTGCAAAACACTTGATGGTTTCCCCATTGTACTGCAGCAAGAGCCCCTGGATTTACCACTTCAGGAACCAGTTCTGATTAAATAATAGTGACAGGAGCCTTTTGTTCTAGAAAATTCCCCAGGCTCCCACATCCCGCCTTCTGTCCCCGCCCACTCCCGCTGGGTCGGCCTGGTGCCCGTACCCTACAGCTCCCCGAGGACGCTGCCGGCAGGCTGTGCCGGGCAGGGGGCAGGAGTCTCGGGCTGAGCGCGAAATGCAGCCAAGGAATCTGGTCAGAGTGAAGAGGATAAACGGAAAGGAAATGAGAATACTGCTGTCACATGGGCAGGAGGGCAGCAGGGGAGCCTCGTACACATTTTCAATGGACTTACGCTCTTCCTGCTCTGGCCCTCAGGACCCAGGAGCCAGCCCCACCTCTGCTGCATTGATTTTAGGCCCTACCTCCCTGCTCAGGCTTCCAGTGCCTGAACTAGTTGGAGCCTGTCTAGAGCTATCCCACCTTCTGCCTGGCTCTCCCTCCAGAGCCTGTCTCAGCGCCTTCCCCGGGGCCGCCACCTTAATTCTCTGTCCTCATTGGTACCTGCATTTCCCCTGTCCCTGCCTGACCGGACCACCACCAGCTTCCAGGCCTGCTTCCTCCCACGCTTACGTCCCCACTCCTGCTCAGTCGTCCCAACCTCTGCTTCCACCTCCCAGCTGGCTCCAGCTCTCAGGGCCACCTCTTTATCTCCTTGTCACCAGAAGTGTAACAGCCCCTGGTCCAGCTTGCAGTCTCCTGAAACCCTCTGACCCACCCTCCCTATTGTACTTGCTGAGGATTCTTTGCTGACATGTCAACGTGTTCAGATGGTTGTGTGACACACCCTTTGGACCTGGCGGTATTCTGTTTCCTAACTCTTCTGGGGTTATTTCTCTTACATGATCAGCATTCCTAAATTTCCTAGTTTGAAAATACCTCCACATATTCATAAGGTGAAAGCAATATGGGACTTGAGTGTCTACTTTCTCATTAACACACAGACACAAGTGAAGAAAAAAGCAACAGTCTGTTAAAGGGGAAAAGGAATGTCCACAAATGGCGATGGTGTCTGACACTCCGGGGAGCTGAGCAGCAGGGCCCAGTGTGGCGCACAAACAGCGTGGAAAGAGGCAAGGACAGGTGGATGCCTGGGACAGGGCAGCCTTAGGGGACAGAGTGGCCCTGGTCCCTCTCTTCCCCTGAGCTGCAAACACTCAGTGAGAGAATTGCTTTTCAGAGCCCTGTATCTGTCTCTTACATCTTTCGTTATGGCGCGGTCTCAGCCACCTGGGTGCTTCCCTGCTTGACAAGGATACCCTTGAGTTACCTAAGCTACAAAGAGAAACATGGAGACTAGCCAAACATTTCTCAAAAGCTGCAGTAATTCAGGGAACCGTTTTCTCTTTCCCCAGCAGGATTCAGCCCGGTGTGCCCACACATGGAAGACTCTGCCCTCCGAGTCCCAGCCGGACACAGTAGGAATATTGTATGAGGTCACTGGGCGCTCCCAGCCCCCTGCCCACCCCTCCCACCCGGGCAGCTGCGCAGACAACGGGCTCCTTACTCTCCCGAGAGGGCCTGGGCCCTGTGCATTCTCTCATCCTCTCCTTTCTTGTGACATTCTCAGACAGCATCAGGTACAACAGGGCTCACACGAAGGAAAGTCAAGCAGTATAATTTGGGGTATTTGGAGGTGTGACCTGAGACCCCTGAAAGGAGCTCTCTGGGGCCTGGTGCAGGATGTGGACATGGCATCACTCCACTTTATGGCCCTTCCCCAAAGCCCAGCATTTCTCTGCATCTGCTAGACCCTTGGGCAAAACCCTGAGAGGGTAGAGCATCATCTCTGTCAAGGGCGGGGAGTCCTGGCCCCAGGCCCCAGTCACCTCTTTGGAAATGTGTGTTGCCATGGAAACGTCTCTCCACCCCGAGCACAAGGTACTTCCCTCCCTAAAGTGGGTGTCCAGTTTGCTCACAGAACCCGACAGGTGCACCAGGATCCTGGACTCACACTCCTGCACTAACACGCCCTGGGAGGGCCGTTATTGGCTCAGTGCAGCAGCCGAGTGATGCCCTGGTGCCCTGGGCTCACAATCACACAGCCTGTGGACGAGCATGGCCCCCAGGTTGGATTCCTCAATATTTAATGATTAAAAAGGAGGCAGTTGTCCCTCTAAACACGGAATCTGTACACAGCAGGTCATCTGAACCCTGGACTTCCTTGAAGCCATGCGTAACCAGAGCTCTTAAATGTGTCTTCTCAGAGCCTCACTGCTATAGGGAGTGGCGTGAACGAGACAGCGATCGGGCCACCAGGGTGTCATCCCAGCATTGTTTTCCTCTGATGAAGAAAAATGAGACGACTTGACTCATGAATTTGGCAGTTTTCAGACAATGGTGAAGTGTGAGCTGACTTCACCTGAGTTAAGCACACCACCAAAGATCAAGGGGTATAGAGTCAGGACTGTCCATTTCCCCTCCCTTTCCCCACTACCTAAAAGCCCATCCTGTTTCACCTCAATTTCAGGCACGCCTGTGAGGCTCAGGGCATGACCCAGCCCGAGTTTACCCTAGATTCTGGAATGTCCAAGGCTGGACCAACGTGGCTCCCAGGTGGGCCTCAGGCCTTCCCAGGACTTTAGGAAGAAGGCAGAAAGCTTACAGGTAGCACACAGTGGAGACCAGTCAGCTCCCAGCTACGTGCCCTGTGACCACTCCCAAGAGGAGGCGGGACTTTCCCCCAATACCCACAACCGGCCCTGAGCCACAGCTGACCAAGCCCCCAGAGCCCGGGGCTGTCAGGACAGCCGTGCAAATTCACATCACCTTTTAGGTGTGTAATGCCTGGGTGAGGGGCGTGCTCTGTGCGGTTAGAGGCACGGGTCTGAAGCATCAGGAGACACGTCACGGTGTCATCACTGTACTATTGCAGGAATTGCCTCTGCTGCCTGCTTCCACCTGGGGCTGTGTGCCTGGAACCCTTATAAAGGGAACCAGCCTGCCTGTCCACCCTGTGTCAGTCAGCCACGGAGCCTGCTGGCCATGAGGCTCTTCCACCTTCTGCTCGTACTGCCCATGCTGCTCCTGATGCCCGCACCAGGTAAGATGGGCTGGGAAACGAGGGGCTGAGAATCGCGCAGTCAGAGGCGGTCCCTCCCCGTTCCTCTGAGGACTTCAGACCAAGTAGATGGGAACAGACACCACCACCTTTTTTTGTCCTGATAAGGATCGTTGAGAACCTTACTGCAGGCCTCCCACCTTTTCTGATTAAGGGACTCATTAGCTCATAAAAGCCACCTCCTCATGGAAAGATTGTTGACCCTTTAAGCAGCCAGGAGGATGATGGAAAGCTGCGGGGGGCACATGGCCCACCGGCTGCCCGTGGCTCAGGGCTGAGCTGTAGCCCATAGATACAGAGTCGGCCGGGCACTCAGTCCTCCCTGATTCATTCCTGACTCCATAAAGAAAGGGATGAACAAGTAGAAGAATAAAAGAAAGGCCACAGATCAGCTATTTGAGGAATGCTGAGAGCCTGTCCTTACACCCAAGCCTCCTTTAAAGCTTGCTGGTGCTTTCTGTTGCAGGTCATGGAGGACTCTTAAGTATATTACAAAGGCGTTTCTGCAGCTTCAGACGTGGCCGGTGCGCTGTGTCCAGCTGCCTCCCCAGGGAGGAACAGATAGGCTACTGCTCCCTGCGCGGCCAAAAATGCTGCCGGTGGAAGAAGAAAATCTAGCCTCGTGATGACAATGCTGCGAAGTGCAAGAAAGCCTCCTTTAAGTTGTGGAAGCAGAATCAAATTAAATATGTTTTTTCAAACAAATAAGAAGCTTGATTGTTATTTTTTTAAATTCTGGTTATTTTGTAGTTATTACCCAATAGGCCACTTAGAAAGTGTGAATGACTCCCCTTTAATTCAAACACAGGATATCCTCAAGGGGACTTGAGCTTCTTTCCAGGGCTTACTAGGTTTCGCTCCTCCTCCTTAGTTTTACGCCCAGTGAAGGCGGATTCCTGTTCTTCCTGAAATGTTCCCTGTGCTCATGTCCTCCACACCCAGGCGCGGTCCAGGCCTCAAGCCCGCAGAGCACACACCCTGCCCCATCCCCCTGGAGTAATTTGCTCTCCAGGGACCTCAGGGATGGAGATCCCCGTTGGCCCGTCGCCCCTGCCTCTGCTCCGGCTCACCTGTTACCTGGCACACAATGACTCTTCCAGCTCTAAATCTAATCCCCACTCAAGGGCTGCCTCATAATCTACCTCCTGCTTGAAACACAGCTGACTTCCCAAGCAAGTATGCACTTTCCTCTGACTTCCCACAGAATTCTGACTTGAGGCTCTGTGTGGGAATCTTGCTTGACTTTTGCGCCGCATGCATTTGCGTATTTCCACCCTTCCTATTTGGGCGCATGACTCTTAAGGGCAAGGACCTCTTCCCCATCGTTGCTGGACTGCCTGGCACAGGGCCCTGAGCGCAGAGGCACATCCCAGGATCTGCAGGCCCTGAAGTCTCACTAAGTGTGATGTGGGAGGATTCCAGCAGATGGAGTGGGAGGCCCGGCATCTCCACCCCAGCCCCCAACCGAGGCGCCTTGAAGCACAGACCGGATATGCTCCTGGTTAGGGGCAGTGGACACCCAGAGGTCAGAGCCTGGCCCACCTCCCATCAGAGAAGGAGCAACCGCTGGGGGGCAGCCCTCCTGCAGGCTTACAGCCAGAGCCAGACAGACAGCCAACAGCAGGCAGTGCAGGACACAGCTGTGGAGGGAAGGCAGGCATGCGAGGCCAGGTCTCCAGTATGCTTGGTTGCAGCGACCCTGGGCACATTTTTATTCTGTAATAATTTGCTCACAGTTTACTGCCTGAGCATGGCAGGTACTGTTCCCATGCACTAGGCCAGGAGGTAACATCCATGCAGAGTGCCAGGGGTGGCCCTAAGGACACACAGACACAGCTCTGGGGGCTGCCTGCACAGAGCCCATCCTTTGTCTCGGAGCCCTGTGTGCCACCCTGCTGTCAGTATCCTCAAGGCCAGTCTGGCGGCCCCACCCTCAGCCCCGTGCTGCCAGGGGTCTCCAGGGATGCCAGGCTCTGGGCAACCAGCCACCTGTCCCTAAGCAGGCTGTCCTCCCCATGGGCCTGGGCCTGACACCCTGAGCGTACGGCATGCTCCATTCCCGCTGAGCAACACAGGTTCAAAGGAGGAACTGTAAGAATGTCAAGATGGTGGCGAGAGAGCATTAAATGAAGCACCAGCCCCTTCTGAGAGGAGGGCCCTGGGTGACTGTCACAAGCCCGTGAAGCCAGCCCCACCTACAGAAATGGGAAACAATAAAGACCGCTTTTGTGAATTAGCGTTGAGGACTCTGGGCTGGGAAACCTTGTTCTGTAAGGCCTGAGTGGGTCTCTCAGCCCAGGCAGGATGGTAACCATTTCATACACAGCCTTGTTCTGCTCTGAGCCTGTGAAAACTAACTTGTTTACATTTTACCTGAACTCAGCCCTCACCTGCCTCCTGGAGTAACTGCATCTCTGGTTTCGGTGAGGTACCCCATGCTTTCTCCGGTGCGTACTCCCCTTGCTGCAGCTGGATAACATCCTGCCTTTGATGGGCAGAGACCCCCGGGGCTTCATCCCCCGGTGAACACAGCTAAGGGGTCCCTCTCAGACCCTCCAAGGGAGGAGCCATAGCTGCAACTGGGAATTCCTGGTGGGACATCTGCCCAACGCCCTCAAGCAACCATGCTGACAGAACTTACTCCTTCACAATTCTTCCCCCGGGGAGACAGGGGTGACACGCCTCACAGTGGGGCTCAGATTTCTGGCCAGTTTTGCATCTTCATCTAAAAGGCCTTCATGGTTATACTGAGATCCAGGCGGGACCAAAAGTATACAGAAAAAAGTACTATAATCTGAAGGAAATAATGACATGAGCTCAAAAAGCCTTCTGCACCCCCATGTTCACCACAGCATTGTTCACAACAACCAAGATGTGGAAGCAACCTAAGTTGGAATGGATAAAGAAAACTGGTGGAAATCAAATATGATACGATGGAATCTTTTTCAGCCTTAAAAAAACAAGGAAGCCCTGCCTTTTGTGACAACATGGATGAAGCGTGAAGGGATTTTTTAAGTGAAATAAGTCAGACAAAGACTAATACCTTATAATTGCATAATACCACATGATGCCACGTAAATGTGGGACCTAATAAGGCAGGCGGCTCATACAGACAGCAGACAGGAGGTTGCCTGGCTGAGTTGGGGAGATTGAGGGGTGGGTCAAATGGGTGAAGGGTCAAAAGGTACAAACTTCTAGTTATAAAATAAGTCCTGGGATGTAATGTTCAGTATGGTCTATAGTTAATACTGTATTGTATATTTGAAAGTTGCTAAAAGAATAGATATTACAAGTTCTCATCACAAAGAAAGAAATGTAACTATGTGTGGTGATGGAGGTTAACTAGACCTACTAATATTGAACCATTATGTGGTATACCTGAAGCTACTATAATTTTATATATCGATTATATCTCAATTACAGAAACAAATTTTTTAAATGCTATTGGTGGTTCTCTGGAGTTGGAAAATGATTGCAGGAGAAATTCACCCTCTTCTATGGGTGAATTTTTAAGTGACAATGTGTTACTTTTATAATAATTTTAAGCAGTAGGAGTTGGGATATCAAATTGAGAAGGATGGAAACCACTAATTTACATAAGTTCTTCAACTTACTTACTTAACTTCAAAACCTTACCACAGTGTGGTATTTCCCTCGGAATGCTTCCTCAAAAAAGCAGAGACCTAACTCACGACCTAATTCAATGGGTGAATTTAGATTGAAAATGGACTTGGAATAGACTCTACAGCTATAAAGCCAGGCTTGGAACAATTGGGGAAACATGACTACTGATTACATATTCTATGATATTCAGGAATTATTGTCACTTTTAAATGTATGTAAGTGATATTGTGATTCATGAGGGATATTTCTCCTTATTCTTAAAAGAGAGGCACACTGAGATAATTAGGGGCTAAGGGCCATGATGCTTTCCTCTTGAGAGAAATACAGCAAAAGAAAAAATAGTTAGCTAATTTAGGCAATGCATATGTAGGCTTTGTTTCAAATTCAGTTTTTCCATAGGCTCATGTAGCCTGGAAGAAACAGGTGGCCAGAGCTGAATGAGCATGCCCTCCCACGGAAGCCTGTCAGCCACGCACAAAAACAAAGTCACAAGGGACGCAGCGTGCAGTGACTCTTCCAGGAACCTGGAATGGGCCGCCCTTCGCGCCCGCTGTGCCACTCCCTGGCATGACGTCCTCCTGCGGGCCTGGCGCCCCTCCCCAGGAGCACTGCCCGATGCTTCTCTTTTTTTCTTTTCTATTAAGGTATTATTGATATACACCCTTATGAAGGTGTCACATGAAAAAACAATGTGGTGACTACTTTTACCCGTATTACCAAGTCCACACCCATACCTGATGCTTCTTTTCAAAAATACCTCTGTCCTGCTCGAAGCATGGACCATCACAAGGTGACCTTTTAAATGAAGAGGTGAAATGGAACATGCCTGAATCCTGCTTCTTCCTGCAGGGCTCACTGGAGCACTTATCAAAGTGGCCCCTGCATTATATACGGGTTTTTGCCTGCCAATGCACAGTTTATTTAATAGCTATTTAAATCTGCCCCCAAATAGACAGATAATATATCTGCACCCCTATACAGATAGAGATATAGATATCAAATTATGTTTAATCTGTCAGTAGACAGACACATAAATAGATGCCTGTCTCTCTGAAATGTCACATTGGGAGGATGGTGAATTTGAGACTTTTCACAGGAAATGCCCCCCCCCCCCACTGGTAACGCTGGGAGGAGCCCTTTGTGCCGTGGAAGTCCACAGCAGCCTCTGGGGACGCTGGGTTTGAGCAAGCCCTGTTCTAATGATGAACCCAAATGGCCCCAGGATGATGGTATCAGACAGAACTAGTCACTAGCTGGGCCTGAGTCTGCCCCAGACTCTCAGGAAAAGCAGAGCAGGCAGACTGAAAGCTGCCCAGGACAGGCAAACGAGCACCAGGAAGCCAGTGTCGGCTGGAGACAGGCCTGACCCCTCACTCCGCCCGCATCCCACCTGAAGCGAGCAAGACCAGCAGAAGTTTCTGGTGCCAGAGGCGGGAAGAGGTTCTCCTGTGTTTCTTCCACATGTAGATTTGCGTAAGGGCGAATGGGTATGTTTTGGTGTCTCACGGCCTTTGGCATGACACAGCAGGTGAGAGGTTTCACTTGTTTGCTCTGAAATCACTCCAGTGGCAGCCCATTCTGGACGCGACCCATAGCCTGAACGCTTTATAAGGTGGGAAGGCCAGCCAGCTCCCAGGCTCAGCTTGCTGTCACACTCACCAGTCATCAGCATGGGGCTCCGGTACCTCCTTCTGGCTTTCCTCCTCGTGTCCGCGGGGCCTGTTCCAGGTAAGACGGGCCAGGGAGACAGAGAGCCGAGCAAATGGAAAGGAGGCGGCGGCCTCCGTTTCTCTCCCTTTCTCCTCCCCCTTCTCTCTCCTTCTGTGTCCTTAGTCATTCTTCTCTCTTCTACACATATTTTTAGACCAAATAAGTTGCGTGGATTGGTTATGAGAACCAAGCACCATGTCCTTCAACTTGTGGACTGACGTTAAGGACCTCAGTGCACACCCTGCACCTTTTTCTAAGCCCATCTGAAGGAGCCAGGCGGCTTGTCCATGTTATCTCCTCCCATTCCTGCTAAGACTGCTGCAGCAAAGGGACCTGTTAGGGGAAGGAAGGAAGGACGGACGGAGAGAGGGAGGGAGAGACGGGAGAGCGAGAGAGAGAGAACGGGAGGCTGAGACCTGACATGACTGAGAAGCTGGAAATCCTGGCAAAGAGCCTTGTTTATCAGGCCTGTCTCAGGCTATTTCGACACTTAAAATACAGGCAGACAAAGAGGTCACCGGGGTGGGAAGCAGGAGTCTGGGAAGATAGGAAGGCATGTTGCATAAGGGGCCCGGGCATCTACAGGCCTGTCCTGTTATGTGACGGGCGGGGGAGCCTGGGGTTTCCTCACTGGGACCCCGAGTTTTGTTCTGACTCAGTGCTTTGATTTCTGACACTTCTGCCTTTTTCATTTCCTATTTAGGTTTTACGGATGATGTGAAAGATTTTGCCACCTGCTTCAAGAGCAAAGCCTTATGTCTGGTGGTGCAGTGCCCCTCCAGCATGAAGCGGATCGGCCACTGCGGCCTGTCGGCCGTGCCGTGCTGCCAGATCCTGTGAGGAGAAGGCGGAGACTCAGCCGTGGGCTCAGAACCATGGCCTGTGCAAAGCCATAAAACTGAAACCAAATTAAACTGCTTTGTTCAAAGACAGAGAATCTTGCCTGCTAGTAATTGTGGTTGTTGTGTGGTATTTGATCACATAGGCTGGTGCCCCGAATCCTGTTCAGCTCCCGGTACCCACTGGCAGGGACACCATGGCGGGGGTGGTGGACTGTCCCCGGCTTCTCACCTGTGCCCTTTGGGTCACCTGACCTTCCCAGTGACCCCATGCTTCCTACCACGGTGCTGTCTCTCCCTGCTCCCTGCCCCACGTCAGCCCTAAAGCCTACGCCCCATGGTCGGGTGGCATTGAGAGCAGATTGGCTGTGCAGGGGAAGGTCTGAGGATTAGAATCCAGGGCAGTGGGAAATTTCCAGATCAAAGCACAGAGAGAGAAAATACTGGGAAATACAGAAAACAGCATAAAATACATGCCTGCTGAGACCCATTTTGAGCTTTGGGTTCCCAGAACTGCGAGATAATAAACACGTATTGTTTGAAGCCACTGCGCTTGCAGCAGTTTGCTCCGGCAGCCACAGGAAACTGACACACCGGTAACTTACACGTGAATCAAGCATAATCAACAGCACAAAAGATGCAAAGTCACTGTTTCATGGAGGAAAAAACGGTAAAAACTGTGGGCATCTTATGTGTCTTTTTTTCAAATACCCATGCTTTCTTTATCTGCCAACTTTTCCTCCCGCAGTGGGACCCTGGAAATTTATCTCCAGAACCAGGAGAGAAGATAATAATAAAATAACTATTTTTAAGAGAGCCAGGTTTGGGGTTTATTTGTTCTGCCACAATAGATAATAGGACTACCCTTCCTTTCTCACCTCCCACCCACATCCGTACCGTGTAATGCGTAGACGGCGACATTCTTTCAATCTTTGCTGAGAGGCCTCAGTGCGGCCTCAGACTCTTTCCCAACACAACACTCCTGAAAAAGTCGGTATTGTGGCCAGAGCACCAAGCTCTTCGATTTTCCTGAACTAGACAGTCTAACAGCCTCTAGCGTCTCTTTCAGCTGTGACGCTGTTAGACTGTCACCTCCAAAGCAGAGTGAGGCATCTAAAAACTATGGGAAAATAGAACCCAACGGCATTAACAACCACCAATAGTAAACGGCAGCTATGAACTCATTCATTCCACAAACCCTAAATGCGGGCACTGGGCCAGGCGCTCTGAGAGGCCACAGGAACGGAAGAGAGATGGCTGTTCCCAAGAAAGGCCCCGCCTTGAGACTGGTACCAAACTGCTCCTGCGTCTAAGCCTGTACTATCACAGTAGACACTAGCCACTGTGTCTACTATCATCACTATTAGTTTAAACATAAATATTTATTTAGCGATAAATAAATCACTATTTCCTTATGGGTTTTTGTTGTTTTTGTTCACATATCATAAACGATGAAGTCTCACTTTACTACTTAAGAATTGTATGCGGTGAGCATATAAGGTACAGCACCAAAGATCCCAAACTTAGATTTGTTGAACGAGATGCAGACATAATAACGGGAAATTGCCGACACTGTTGAAGATTGTATGCATTTTTATATTGATGCACACAACGCCTTTGGTGCTTCCGCCAACGTCCCTTCCCTCACAGGGTCTCTGGGCTCCGAGTCACATGGAAGGCTGTGATTTGGAGACAGCACTTAGGGTCTGCTTGGCAGAGAGCTGCCCTCCGATGGAGCTGCGGCACATGCTGTGTTCTGTGGTCTCTCGGTCCCCACAAAGACCCTGCCCCACAGCGCGCCTCCCCACATGCTGGAAAGGGAGTAAAACCACATTACTGGAAATCCATTCCTGTTGCCCAGGGCTTCATCACCTTATGGAGTCACATTAAGGCTTTTCCATCTCTTCCTTAGCCACACAAAACATTATTTTGTGATAGCTTGGAAGAGATCTTACGGATCCTTTTTAAAAATACTTATATTCTTAAAAGTTTTTCCTTAGCCCAGGAATTAAACCAAATCTTTAAGGTTCTCTTTTATCTGCTTCCCAACATTCCAGCTTTTCCTTGACTTCCAAAACCCTCGGTCTACTTTAAATCGTTCATTCCCGCCCCCAGCTGTGCACTCCCGCTCACCATCATTCATTCCCGCCCCAGCTGTGCACTCCCGCTCACCAGCGCCGCGCTTCCCTCCTGTCCATCTTGTCCGTTGTTTGTTATCGCACTCGAATGCCTCATAGAGTTTACATCCTTTTTATTCTCCACTTTTAGTTTATTTAAAAATATTCACTTAACCTTTATCGAATTTTAATGTGATTTAATCTAATTTTAAATGTGATTTGGGTCTACTGTTTACTAGACTGTTACCATCTTTAGTGGGATTTTAATTTTTCATTTTTTTTCTAAACGTCTTAGTTTTGCCCTACAAACCTGTTCATTCCTGAGTGTCTCACTGTGACTCTCACGTGGGAGGACTATCTTTCTGATTCCCTCTGCTCCTCGTGAAGTGTGACCTAATGGGCTCACACTCTCCTGGCAGACCAGCTTTGCCATCGGGGTCCTGGGCCTCCGCTCCCTCACCTACTCGTGGGCAGGCCTCCCACCTGCTCCACCTCTTGCTCCCTCCACAGAATCTGTGAAAACTAAAAACAAACACACGCCTCTTCTTTGGTGCTATATCACTGATGAGCTATTGCTTCTTGTCTTTGCTAGCTTTTCTACAAAACCCTTTGGAAGGACAGTCTACACAGTCCCTACTTCTTCTCATCCTCTCAGGGCACTGACACCCCTCAAATCTGGCAGGTCCCCCACCTCTCCACAAAAATGCCACCTGTCAGTGAGGGGTCATGATGCATCCTTATGGTGTTCGGCCCCACCTCTGCCCCTTGTGAATCTGACCCCTAACTGGGTGGCCCTGGGCAGCTGCCCAAGTGGACAGGCAGCCGAAGGCCTGTGACGCAGGTCTGTGGTTGAAGAATGGGCTGGAATGTGCATATTTAGAGTCAACAAAAAGGATTGCTTGCAGTATAGGAGATTGGAATGGAGACAAAGGCTTTCAATCTATTCTTCCTTTTCTATCCTATTATTATTATTTTAAAAGTACTGTTCCCAGGGCCAAGGAAGGAAAGCCCTCACAACTACTATGTAGAATTAAGTGTGACTTATTTAAACAGATTGCTACACTTATTCTATCTTTAGGGCAATAGCACTAACCTAAAACAGATCTCAACTTAGTGAAAGATTCAAATCTAATCAAAACATTAAGGAGTGGAGCCATTTTATGGCTAAGTTGTTTCTGGATACAGAGAATGTGTCTGAGGCATATTTAGTTCATGTCAGGTGGATGGGCAGTGGGCCCGTGAGCCCAGGGGAATGGCAGGCTGGGGCTCGGCTAGGGAGGGGGTGTGATCTCAGGCAGACACACTCCAGGATGAAGCAGGTCCACTGGTTCTTGCTAGACCCTCAAAGCCCAGAAGGTTATGCCTGGGCCAAAATATTGAAGAAATCATTTATTGACACCCCCACCTTTTCGCAAAAAGCATTTGTTGTTATTCTGGTGTGATAAGGGTTTTCTAAGAGATGGCGGATCAATTTGAGCATCAGGAATGGAGCGCAGGGCCGCCATCTGGGGTCTCCTCCCAGACAAGCCATCACCACGACAATGCTGTCTGCGCGGCAGAGGGCTGTGAACGGCGCGGGCGCCCGCTCCGCACAGGGTCACAAGGGCACGCGCATCAGGTCGGTGCCACGGCTCCCAAAGGCGTGACGGAGGTGCCAGTGTTCCAAGCGCTTTCCTCCTGCAGCGTCGGGTGTGCGGGGAAGGGGCAAGGGTGACAGGGAAGGTAAGCAGCGGCCGCCTCAGTCACCATGTCCTGGGGGACCCTGTGGCCAGTGAAGTGCTGGGGGCTGTTCGCAGAGGGGATGCAGAGAGCACCTGGGGGAGAGCCACTGATCTCCCTAAGCCACCAAATCTTTTCCAACTTCCAGCAGATGAACTGTGCTTATTAGAGGGAAGCAGTGTCTCAGATTTCCAGAGACCATCCCAGTTTATGCCTGGTGTTTCAGGATGACTCTTAATAAGTCCCTGCTTCTGAAAAGTATCCCCGTTTGGATGATAAATTCTTTGGTTCTTCAACTTGCTCAGGGAGCACCAGCCTATACTCACATGGCTTAATGCCACATCCTTTCCTCTTCGACAGGAAAGGGGAATTTAGAAAACCTTTCATCCTAACTCCTCATGCTTTCTCTCACAAGCATGTGTGCATGTGAACGCATACACACACACGTTTATCTCACAATAGTACATTCCTTCAATTAGCAAATGCTATCAGGCTTTTTCAGTCAGAAAAAGACTAAAATGAGTAGAAGTTTTGGCAATGAAAAAATATCTCACATGGCAGTTGTATGGACTGTGATATCATTTTAAAGATTCCTGGCACAAAACAGGTATCTGAGAAAAAGCTATCTCAGTCCCTCTTACTGGAGTGAAGATTAAAAGAGGCTTAATATTATTTTGTTGAATTTTGTAAGCTATGATTAAGCTATGGTTGCATTTGATAAGCGCAATCCAATGGGGAACTGTGTGTATACACTACAATTCTAGGTTCTTTTTAAGACCACCTTCCTTCCATGTGAAGTTTGGCCAAAGTTACACTACCAGCTTCTTATTCCACTGGCTCAAAAAGAAAAAAAACACTATTTGACCAAATTTAAGTTTTAAATTTCAATCCTTTTCTGAGGCATTCCGGCTATCAATGGAAGAAACAAATGTCCTGTGTGATTTCTGGCACCCTAAAAGCCCTTCTCACAGCTTAGGCTGAAACCCCAGCATAGATCCTAACTGAAACAGAGCTCTGCACGGAAGGTGTTGGCCAGCCCCTAACTCCCCCCAGGTTCCTTCCTCGGAGCCAGGCATAGCAGAATTCTACTCTATCCATCACCAAATGCCCAGGAAGAGAAACAGGGAGTGTTAAGAGGTTATTTCAAGATCACTCAGCATGAGTGGCAGATCAAAGACTTTGAACCAAGAGCTTTCTGACCCTAGAGCTCTTGAACTATGAAGTGAAATTCCTTTTGTTTCTATTCCCCCAAAGATCACTGCTTACTCTGGAGCTTGGGTGAGTCCTTTGATGCCTGAATCTCAGGAGTGGTCTCTCTCTGGCCTCCCCAACCTTAGTGACCACTGTTAGATAAGCAGGGGGGGGGAGGGTCTGGCTCCCTGGGTCCACTTTTTCCCTTTTTGGGAATGATGGAGGTCATTTATTTCCTCCATCCATCCTTTATTCATTCATCCATGTAGATCTCTCTCCCACATGAGTGCTCGTTCACTTCAACAAATATTTGACTACCTTCTTTGCGCCAGGCTCTGTTTAAGGGGCTAAGAATGTGAGATAACAAAACAGGATTTGTGACTTTAGAAATTCAGGGTATAGTGAAAAAGACATACAAATAACACAGAGCAAAACTGAGACGGAGAGAGGGAAGAGATGGAGATAATTTCAGTGTTTCCCTTGTACCTGTCTGTGCTATTTGACTCCTTTTCCACAGGAATGCATGGATGTCATACCTGTATAAAGAAATACTCTGGCCCCTAAAGTCTCAGCTGGTTGTGATCTATGCAAGAGGTTGGCACTGTGAATGGATCAACTTTCTCTTAAATAGATAGCAAAAAAAAATAAAATAAAATTACGAGAGTAAAATATGGGAGATCATGTCCATTTACAAAATCCCTTCTTTTTAACTCCTAAAAGGAAGAGGGGCTTCTTTGTATTCCTAAAGGGGAAGCTGATGGATACAGAGACATGCAGTAAAGGTGAATGAATAAAGGCATGATTTGCTAAATTAATTAATTTTTTAAAGAATTTTTTTCCTGAAAAAAAAAAAGGCACCATGCCTCAGAGGCAGAAGCAGAAGTGAGTGCCAACTAGAATGTGCTGGCTGGCTATGAAGTCTTCCTTTCTGGTGGCAGCAAACTCAGCCCTGTAACCATGTATCCAGGGCTGAAACATTCTCCAATCACACCCAGGCCCTAACTGAACAACTTTATTAGTAATATCAGCCTTTTCTCTCTGGCTGAATTTCTCCAACCTTTTCCCAGATCACTTATCCGCTCATGTGATTTGAAGAAAGAGCCGCCACCAGACACCTCCTGGTCTTCCTAGAATCCTGAGAATTCTCTCCCCACCATGAGGCTACTGCTCCTTTTCTTCCTCTTCCTCCTGTGTCTCATGCAGACACATCGGGTGAGCCACAGACCCCGGTGGCAGGTGGATGTGGAGGATGACCTCAGAGCTTGGATTAGGGTCAGAGTGGCTTCTCCAGTGGCACGCCGCCATATGGGACGATGCGGAGCATCACAGCCAAGGAAGCATAGTGTGGACATCACACTCTGTTCTACATACAGGGAAAGAGAGGCTGAAAGAAATTTAAAAGATTCTCCCAAGACTGTTCTTAACTGGTTGGTAGTAAACCCATAACTAGTAATGGTGATAGACATCATTTACAAGGGGTTTGCAGTTTACAAATCACATTCATGTGACTAACAACAACGTAATGAAGATGGCAAATAATACTGATCACTTCCTCTTTACCAAACAGCACAACCAAAACATTTAACATACGATCCCACTGTGCTCCTCACAACTACGTTTATGGGGTAGGCATTTTTAGCCCTGTCTGACAGGTGAGACTAAGAAATGAAGCAACTTGTTCAGAGTCACCCACACTGTATGAAGTGAAGCCTTTGACTCCGGCCCAAGAGGGTTTGGCTCCAAAGACAATGCATTTATTGAATAGTCAACAATCCCAGAAAGTAAATATGCTTATTGAAGTATAAACAAGGAACACAGAGTTTTCTGTATGAGTATGTCCCATGCAATTATTTGGAACATTCTTATACTAAAAGATGATCTATTATTGGAAATTCAAATTAAACTGGGTGCTCTGCCCTTTAACTGGCAACCTGTGCATATGTCAGCATGTGCCAGGTTATGCTGTGGTCCAAATCTTGGCATCTTAAAAGAGCCCAGGTTTAATTCTGTTTTTGATGATACACACCCACCATGGCCTCAGGCGCTCTGCTCAGCAGAGCTGCTCAACCTGGCTCATGGAGCAGCCACGTCATGCATGTTGCCAGGCCCTCATCTGAAATGGAAGGACCCCTCTCTGTACATAAGCTTTTCTGTGAAAAGCCGTGTAATAAACATTCCAGGCTTTGCAGACCGTAAGATCTCTATCATGACAACTCATTTCTGCTGTGAAAAATCAGCCACAGACAATATGTAAAGAAACAAGCGTTCTTCTCTTCCCATAAAGCTATTTCTGGACACTAGACTTTGAATCGTACCATTTTCATATATCATCAACTGTTTTTCTTCTGACTTTTTCCCCACAATTTAAAAACATAAAAATCATTCTAAGCCATCAGGTCACACCAAAACAGGGGAAGCTGGTGCTGTCTCTGTGGACAGTGGTGCACAGATCCTTGCTAGACAAGATGAATTTTGATGGCTTTGGTTAAACATGCCTTTATTTCTTTGTGGGTTTTTTTTTCACCTCCCCTTCCTTTACGGAGCATTTAAAAAAAGGAGAAATATCTGGAATGTGAGAAAATGGGTGGTGTGCACAAGAAGTCCTACAGAAGACCCAGAGACGCTCCATCCTGCCTGCAGAGTGCAGCTCACCACGAACACCGCTGCAGGGCCTCAGCCCCCAGGGCCCCGAGCAGCACGAGCCGCACCACCGACTTCTGCTTAGAAAAGCACCTTATGGTCTTACTACGGACGCTGCAGCAGCTGTCATGACCTGCTCAGGCGACTCCGGCACCAGCATCTCCCAGGGCACGTCACTGAGGGTGGTCACCTAAGCGTGGTCACCACCAGTTAGCTGACTTACTTTGGGCAAAGCTTTTCCTTCTCTGGGTCTGTTTCTGTTCTGTAACTTCTCGAATGGTCCTCCACCTGTGATCTGTTCTTTTTTTATATTAACTAGCCAAATTACAATGTAAAAATTCACTGTATAGGGAAACTGTGCAAGAAGAAACTAGTCCTACAGAGACCAACAGTCAGGCCCCAGAGCACCACTGAAGGGCGGTCCCAGACACGACAACCCACACAAACAAAATTTGTGTCTGGCTTTCCCACCTCTCCACTCTCTTCACCCAAAGGGTTGCAGACACCCCACTGGGATCCCTTCCTTTCCCTACTCTCCCCTCTGCAGTGGGCTCTGCTATTACCAAGCCCATTCTCTGGGCTTAACCAAGAAGAAAAGGGAGAACAGGGCTAGAGGCACAAGGCAGGGGTTTCCAGAGAGCTTGGGAGAGAGATGTCAGAGTCTGTGAGTGGTGGGAGGACTCAGGAAAGAAAAGAGGCTTTGAATTGATGGTGAAGAAACACAAATTAGGAAATGAGTTAGTCTAAAAATACTCACTGGCTCCTGGTGGCCGCAAACCATTCTGACAGGCACACTGAAAACTAGCCTCACAGGGATCAGGAATACGCAAAACCCCCCACAGTCCCACAGGGAGAATGTCCAGGAAGCCCGCGCTGAGAGGACAACAGGACGGGCTGACGTTCGGGTCTGCATCCGGGCATCTTCACCAACGCTGCTCTCGCTGGGTGCCTTGCACTTCACTGCCTCCTCCCCCCGCCCACATCTGCGCTGTAAATTGCAGGAAGCCACGGTGATCTCTAGGCTCCCTCCCTCACCAGAGGCAGGACAGTGACACTCCTGGGGGAGAGGTGACGCACTCAGGATGCTACAGCAGGTGTCATGACCTGAACAAGAAAAGGGAACAAGGAAGACCCAAAATAATCACACCCATCCTGGGACTCCAGCTTTATGCTCTGCCATCGAAATTCCTTCCTGGAGCCTCTCTGTGCGCGTGTTTGGTCCCGCACGTCCCCAACACCGCAGCGCCCCTCGGCTGTGGTCCCCACAGTATCTCTCTCAGCACCATGCCCCCTGCGCCCGCAGCCACAGGACCCAGCCCTGTCTTCACACGCCTCAGCCCACCGGCGTGGAGTCTCTCCTCTCCAGCCTCCTGAGTTGTTAATTACAGAAACCATAACCTTCCTTCATGCGGACAGAGACTGTGGTACAGCCAAAAGAACAGTCTTAGGTCATGCTCTTCTTTTACTGACTGTGTCCTTGTGAGCAAATGACTTAACAGAGCCGAGTCT
Organism: Phataginus tricuspis; assembly: GCA_029783875.1. Lineage (NCBI taxonomy): Eukaryota > Metazoa > Chordata > Mammalia > Pholidota > Manidae > Phataginus > Phataginus tricuspis. Next base: position 28,373,485 of record JAQQAC010008525.1, read on the forward strand.
GGTTTTGACACCTGTGAAATAGGATCGGTAAACCAAAATGGTTTGAGGATTACACACACTATACGAATGAAATGCTTTGCAAAATTTAAAGCATAATATAGATTTAATTCTTATGATTGTCTCCCACCTGCTGAGTACCCCTTCATGGAAAACAACTGTTCCTTTAATGAACCCTAATGAGTGAGTCGTGTGTGCCTTTATCTGGCCCAGGGGGTCCTGCCTCCATCAGCCCCTGTTTTGCAGCAAATGGTGAAGGCACGGCAGGATCCTCTGAAGGTTGTACAGTTTGGTGTCCCCCGCTTCAGGCAGATTCCACCCCGAAGGTAGCATGGTCTGTCAAAATTCAGTGTCCTAGCACTGTCTGCAAAATGAAAAGATGTTTGCATGAAGCTGAGTCCGAGGGGGAAGCTGGAGGTCTCCCCACCCTGATGCAGTCCCTGTTCCCAGCTGCCTGATCCCAGAGCTCCCCTCTCCCAGTGCTACAATGAGTCACTGTTGGTGACACCAGCGCTGGCCGAGAGTCCTTCCTGCCGTGGGAACCCCTGGGCCTGGCCTGGAGAGGCAGGCGTGCTGCTCAGACAGTAACCGTCGCCCGGCACACCTCACTAGTCAGCCACCTCCAGGCCGACACTGTCCCGACTCAGAATTGGCAGGCAGAAGCCTCGCTCTGCTAAGCTCCAGGTCTCCGGCAAGAGGTCTCTGGGCAGGGCCCATATAAAGGATTTTGCCCCTAGCGAGTGATCCTAACGGGCTGATTCAACGGACTTGGTGTTTCAAAGGGATTTTTAACTTTCCAGTAAGTTGCCTTGGGGCGTGGAGACGACCTCTGAGTACCCCCTCTGCTTTCCTGTCCAGCTACACAGTTATCTTGGGGAAGGAAAAGCAAAACAATAAGAAAGGGTGTGCGGTTGGTATTTACCGGGCAGCACATGCGAGAGGCAGAGAGAGCTGTGAGAGGGCGTGGGGCCGCCTCTGGCGCTGAAAGCCTGGAGTTAGAACGGAGAGGACCAAGTCAGAGCCCCGGTTCTCTGCCCCCAGCCCGGGGCTGCGGGCAGAGGGGGGCTTCCAGCTGCTCGAGGCCCTGGCCGCCCATCGGCAGGGCGACCGTGACAGCACTCGGCCTGCTCTGTGAGCCCCGGCCGCAGCCTGCCCTGCTCTCCCCTGCATCTGGGCGGAAGCTCCTGCACAACCTGCAAAGACGGTGCCAAGGACCAGAGGCTGGAGCCTCTGACGTGCGTGGGAGGGCCGAGAGTCTGCTGTTATGGAAGGTCATGGGGAGGGTCTCTCACCGGCAAGGAAGTTCATTAGAAATGATTTTGAAGGAAGCTGATTGCATTTTCCAGAGCTTACAAGGGAGATCAGCGGGGTGGTGGGCTGGGGATAACATTCCTAGAGAATCCATGTTAACACAAGAAAGAGTTCATATTGATTACAAATTAGTGGGTAAATATACCCAACTATTCCCAGGATTTGAATTTTATCATTTACTTTCATTTAAATCTATTACTTTTCTGATTATAAAAACAAATACATACACATTAAAAAATCCCAAATAATAGAGAAATGTAAAAAACAGAAGGTAAAAAATCCCCAGAGCCCCACCATTCAATTATAACCACTATTTACAAGTCAGAGTATTTCAGTTCTTCTCCTTTGTAACTAAAATCATGTGAATATTTATTTTAAATTTAAAATATAGACTCCTACCTCATAACTAGCTCCACTGTAGCTCTTTTTACACTTAAATATTATCTTCAAATTCTTTAATGTCTGTTCAAATATATTTGCTTCATATATATGACTATACATATATCTTTGGAATTACATGTAACTCTTATGTCTGTATAAGTTCCTAGAGATGGAACATCAGTGCACATGCATACTTCAAGCTTTCATGGGCTTTGCCCAGATGCCCACCCCAGGAACTGTTCGACCTCTTGATCCTCTTACTGACAATGTACAGAAGTATCTGTCCACCCTTGATATTCTGATCAGTACTGGTTATTACTGATCATTTTAACCTTTTGCAAATCAAACGAATGAATAATAGTATTTCCTGTTTACTTTAATATATCTTTTAAAAATTATTTCCAAGGTTGAGCATTTTTTAAATGTTTCCCAATTATTTTGTCTCATTACCTCTGCATGCACCTTACCCATTTTTCTGTCTTTGGATTCATCTTTTCTTACTGATTTCTAAGCACTCCGTGCCTGTTTAAGGTCATTAGTCCTTTATCAGATGTGTTGCTAAAACTGTTTCTGGCTTCCTTTCTGCTTTGCGCTTGCTCATTTGATAGCCGAAATTCATGGCAACCATTAACGATTATCTTTTACTCTGCTCATGTTTGTTTCTCCTGAACCAATATTGTCTAGTTTCTGTGGTTACCTAACTATGTCTGTATTCCCAGCCAAGCCTGTCCTTAATTCTTTCAACCCGAGATGGAGACTGTCCTCAAAAGCTGTGACAGACTTGAGCTCCCAGAAGGGACATGAAAACGGTTTCTTGCCCCACCCAGAAATACAAATTTCCTGAGTCCACAGACATGCCGTGAGTCTCTGATTCTGTGCCATCTCATAGAAGAGGCGCATGTCTGCGTTCTCTGTTCTCTTAGAAAACGGAGTCTTACACAGAAGAGAATGAATTCCACATGTGATTGGGAGGAAATGAAGATGACCAGGCCTAAGCAGGACATCTGGGGAGGACGTTTTGCATACTAGTTAGAGCACCTCAGTCCTAATCTCGGCAGGTTCATCAAATGCCTGGATGGTCCCAGGCCCGGAGTGGCTTCTACTCGGCTGCACTCGTCTCATGTGCCAGTGCTATGAGGTGCCAGCCGACATGGCTGCCCACCACCACGGTCCAGTCTCCCTGGTCACCTTCCCAGGATTCACAGCTACTCCCAGTGGTTGCCTCATACATAGTAACTTTTAAGTTACTTAATCAAGTTAAAAATAATTGTATTGCTTGTGAACTGATACTGCACTGAAATTACAGGTTTTATTTCAGAAGAAAATGACAGGTGGGCGACTGAGTTTTTCTAAGAGCAAGATTTTACTCAGTGAGTTTTTCTCTTTTCTCAATAGAACCTTTTTGTGTCCTTTAATAAGTTCTTCATATAAATCCAGAACATCTTTTGTAACTTGATTCCTAGATATTTCATGGTCTCCCTTCCTGTTTGAGTCACATTTTTCTCTCGTGCTGTTTTAGAATCAGCTACTATTTGCATAGAGAGAGCTCCTGATTTTTATAACAGTTTGTCACTAGCCCGCAGGTTGAATGCTTACGGGTTTGGATTTTTTGTGGTTACTTCTCAGTGGTTTTTCTATCATAAAACCAAAAATCTGTAATAATTACCAGATAACCTCCTTGATTCTGATGTACAGGCTGGCTATTTTCTCCTCTCCTTGAATTGCAGTGACTAATGATGATCGGAGCCTTCACAGATCATCCAACCCAACCTCCTCACTTCGCAGAGGAAGACGCTGTGGCCAAACAAGACAGGTCAGAACGAAGTCACGGTGCACCTCCAAGAGATGTCCCTGGCTCAGTCCCTCCCTCAGTTCCCACGATGCAAGTTGCCTTATTTCTACCCACTTCCCCGTCTTCTTCTTTCTTTTTTCTTACTCCTCCCTTCTCCTAACGATCAACTTTCTTAATATCCAAAAGCCAAACAAGACTTTTCAAAAATACCTAAGTTTTTCTCCAAAAAAAAAATAGTTTACAGAAAACAGATGTTTCAGTAGTTCGTTACATGTGATCTCTTCAGTAAAAAAAACCTTTGATTTTTTCTTCCAGGACTTGGTTAAGAATTTCTGTTCATGCATTAAGTACAGATTGTAGTTACAGCCCAGATGCCCAGGGGATTCAAAATGAGTCTGTATCCAGGGAAATGACACAAAGACGCGGTGCCTCGGTGACTCTTGGCCTGGAACCTGCCGTGCTTTTAAGGTCCAAAATTTAGATGATTTACCTCATGACAGGATTTCCGTTTGACAAATCAGAGCCAGAGAAAATCTACTCTGGATCTAAGAATTTGGGCCACTGCTGTTTATTGGCCCTGAGAGAAATCTCTGCAGGAGGCAGGGAAGGTGAGAAAAATTGTCAAGTGTAAGGATGGTTGATATTCTCAAGGAAAGAAAACAGATATGAAGGGAGGGAAGGAAGCAGGGAGAGGAGAGATCACGTGACTCTCTTGTACAACTGCCCTTGTGTTTTGGGGCCTTAAAAGTTGGGTCGGTCTTTCCCTGCTGGGCAGCCCCACCCAGATGGCCACGGGATGGCCCGGCTCAGTGCTTCTGTTCTCTTCTGCCCGATGAGAAAGCAAAATACTGGCGGCTCCCACTGAAGCCCACAGTCTGGCCTATGGAGGCCTAAGCTTGCTAACACCATTCTGACAAGACAGTCCTGCTGAATGAGCCCTTCTCGCCAGAAAACTGGGATTCTCTCCTTGCCATCATGAAGCAGGTGATGTCCTGTTATCTGGTGACCTACATGCCGGGTCTGTTTATTCTTTTTCTCCACAGTGTTGAGAGAGAAAAAGCTAAAGATTATTGGACCAATGTTGGTGTGTCGGATAGAGCAGGACACCCTGGGGAGGACAGATGGGCCGTTCTGCACTCTCATCAGAGCACCTCAGTCCCAACCGCGGCAGGTATCCCACCCTGGTCCCAGGCTCAGAGTGGCTTCTACTCGGCTGCACTCATGCGTCAGTGCTATGAGGTGCCAGCCAACACGGCTGCCCGCCACCACGGTCCAGTCTCCCCGGTCACCTTTCCAGGATTCACGGCTACTCCCAGTGGTTGCCTCATACACAGTAACTTTTAAATTACTTAATCAAGTTCAAAATAATTGTATTGCTTTGTAAACTGATACTGCATTGAAATTACAGTTTTATTATAGAAAAAAATGACATATGGACAATTGAGTCTTTCAATCATATGAACCAGACAGAATTGCTTTAGCCTAAAAGCAGGACACACCCTCCAGAAGCCACAGAGATGCGGATGCGTCTCTCTTCTCTGTGCCACTCCCCCCGCCTTCCCTGCCGTCCCAAGCCTCCCCCTCTCTGCTCGGAAGCCTCGGGACGTTGCCCTCAGATGGGGATCAAGTTCCTCAGACTGGCCATTCCCCTGGAGAGCATACCACTGTGCCAGTGTCTCAGCCCAGGGAGACCCCGGGGCATCCTTTCAGGCTCCCAATATTCTACTTTAGGTCAATTTAAATGAGACATGTTGTCTCCCATGTGTAATCGGTGGTTTGTGGTCTGCAGTGCGGCCATAACTCTGAAGATGAGCGGCAGTGTGCCCCGCGCTGCAGGCCAGGTGCCAGCCCCCGCCATGTGCCCCGCGCTGCAGGCCAGGCGCCAGCCCCCGCCGTGTGCCCCGCGCTGCGGGCCAGGCGCCAGCCCCCACCGTGTGCACAGTGCTCGCACAGTCCTGAGAGGCAAGTTCCAGGTTCTGAGCATACCTGTGCTATATGAGGCACCAAGGCCACACGCTGGCTGCACAGGAGCTGAACTCACATGGTGGTCAACCCTATGCTCACAGCTGCCGTCAGAATCCCACCATGCAGCCCAGACTCTTCCACAGGATCGGCTCCAGCTGCCTCAAGATTATGATGCAGCAGAAAAACAAATGGGTTAAGGTTTTGGGTACCAGCTTCCAATTCGGGCTCTGCCTCTGACTTGCAAGTTCCCTCACTTTGAGCCTCAGATCCCCCATCAGCCAAACGCCGGAGTTGGGTGAGAGGATACCCCGAAGCCCCCTCCTCAGATCTGAGACACGTGGTCCCAGGTGCTGCTCGGGGTGAGCCCATGGAACCGGGGAGTGAGGCCTGAGAATGAAACGCGCGCCTCAGCTGAATGGGCCTCTGCCTGAGAGCAGAGGGGCTCCTAGTCCTGAGCAGACAGCCCGGCCCGGGCCCTCCCAGCCTGCATGCTGCCCGGCGCTCACTCAGCCCCTCAGCCGCCTGTGGGCAGCCAGCAGCCTCCTCAGCCTTGCCTTCATCAGGTGGCTGCTCCTGGAGGTGCTGCCTATGGCCTGACCGTGTGCTGTCACACGGGTGCTGGGATCCAGAGGAACCACTGAGTGGGCACGTTCCAGCTGAGCAGCTCCTGGCGGCCACCCAAGGACTGGGGACAGGCACCCATTAGCATTTGTGAATGTGCTTCCCTGTGCAAGGCTTGGCTAACGAGCATGAGCATAAGTTTGAGGAGGCAGGAGCTGCCAAGATGCTGGACTCCTCAGCACTGTCGCTGCTTCTCTGCAAGGCCACGGGGATGTTGACCTTCCCCACTGAGGGCCACGCAGGCCCTCGGAGGTACGAGATGGGAGGGTGTGGCGAGGCACTGCTGCCTTACAGAGCATGTGTTCCAAGTGGGGGAAACTGAGACCATGAGAACTAGGAGACATGGAAAAGATGAAGGGGAGGGAAAACAAACATCATTAGGGCCAAAATTGTGGACAAATGGAAAATTGTGAGCTCTCTGTGCAGCACATCAAAAGGAAACAGTGTAACATTCTAGGAATAAAAAGAAATTCAGTCAGTCTAGGGGAGACAGACTTGCCACCAAGCACTACAGTGAACCTGGATGGGTGCTCTAGCCATTGGGGGAGCAGAGGTGGAGAAGGGCAGAGGCCATGGCGGTGGGTGGTTCTGCTGAGAAGAGGCGACAGGGTGGCACCTTCAGCACCTCGGACAGCACACAGCTGAAGAAAGTGAACCGAAAAGGTTTGGGTGGGGAACCACAAAAGTCATTTGGGAATAGTATTAAAACGTTCTCATAAAATGAAATATCACACTATTCCTTAATGTCACATTACTATTACTATCTTCTTTTACTTCCTAACTTTTCTTCTAATTCTGGGAACTTCTCAATGAGGAGTATCATTACCAAGTCAAGTTTGGACTAACCAAGAGGATGCCAATCAGCGTTGGAGAACCTGGGTTGTACCTCCAGAGACACCACTTGCCTCTGGACCCCTGTGCAAGAAACTTTTCATTTCTGGACCTTAGTTTCCCATCCAGAAAATAAGAAGTCTAGATCAGATGATTTCCTAAATCCCTCCAACTCTGATGCTCCAGCATTTGTGCCCATTATTTGCACGGGGTGGGAGAGGCACTGAAGTGTTTGCTCTCAGCTAGAAGCTGCCTCCCACAGTAAGAAAGAGACAAATTATCTGCTTCCAGGGAATTTGGGGGTCCCTCCTGCTTTTAATATAAGGAAGAATATTTAAAATGTGGACTTATTTGCTTTATGTTGGTGGTGGGGGCAGTAATCTCACATTCTTGGAATTTCTGGACATTGATGGGGGCAGGCGAGCACTCCAGTAAGAGGAATTGTATAAAGATAGGAAATCAGTCAGATTGGGCCTTTTAGGTCTCTCCTGGTTCTCAGTTTCTATCATTCTCCTCGCCCCATTTCCAAGGACACAGTATGCTTTAGCCAGGAACTTTCAGCAAGAAAACCATTTTCTCTTCTCCTACAATTTACCGGTTACTTAGCAAGAACCATGGTACAAAATGAACAAAATAGGATCTCAGAAAATGAGGGGCCTCCAGCTTGGTCACATCACCGGCCGCTGTAACAGCGCATCCATCAAGGTATCTCCAAGGACGGAGCGGTTTGGGTGTTTTGTTATGCAGGGAAGGTAGGATCAGATCTCGATGCTTGAATTTGTCATATAAGGAAAGAGAAGATGTTGAAGGATTTTAACAAAGGAATGACATTGTCAAATTTGCAATCCAGAAATGACTTGGGAGCAGCATGGAGGATGGATTCAGGAAGCCCTGGAAAAGGACAGCTGTAAACCAGAGACTTCCCGTTTTACAGTGGGAAAGCAGAGATGGAGATTTTCCCCTTGTCCTTCAGGAATTCCTCTAAAGCACCACAGAAAATAAGAAATAAAAATGTAAACTCCATTATCTACAAACTGTTAGGTATCTATCACTCCAAAATACAATAAATAGTAACAAAATAATAAATTACTATAATGAAATAATAAATATTAACAAAATGTTATAGATATCAAAATAAGTAATAATGAAATGTCACCATATGCAGAGGTGTGGCAGTCCAGGAGGGAGGACAAGACGGGCTATCTGGGAATGCAGGTGTCCAGAGCACAGCTCTGAAGAAATCATTCGTGCACCGTACAAGACAAACCAGCAATCGCTTGCTTGGAACGGTGAGGTCAGGTGAGTGAGCGGGCATCACAGATTCCTTGAACCAGGATGGGCACCACGTTTCTAGGAAGAGGAGGGACAAGCTGAGCTAGCAGTCACACAGGGTCTGTGGCTGTGGATGCAGCCTGGGTCTGAGAAGTAATGTGGTGCACATTGTGTGCTTCTCGTGGATGTGCCATAAAAAGAGTGCATTCAGATCGACAACCCTGCATTACAGGAGAATTCCGAGTAGCCTGGGGCCCACTTCTGTTCACCCTCTACAAAAGTCTCTTAAAAACAGTCGAGAAATACTTCACTTGGACAAAGATGAGTCATCATCAAACAGACCAAACAGAATCTCTCCAAAGGTATTACCGAAAACAATTTAGAAAGTGAGGAAAGAGAAGGACCACCAGTTGAATACAAACCCCCACTGAAAATCTGGCCATGAAATGGATTAAAATTCTGACCTAAGAGAGCCCTGTAACTGATGAAAACACTGATGATGAAGATGAAGCAATTACTTATTTTGAAACAGAGATGGAACACAAATTAGACACAATAACTCAGAAAATATATTTTGAGATTTTAAAAAAAGGAAAAGAGACCTGACCTTATAGAACCCTGGGAGGAAGTGAAAGAAGGAAATACAGAACTGAAGGGGAGTTGGGGGCACACGAGTGGGACTGCACGTTTCTGCAAACTATGTTGCTGGATGGAGTGTAGGGAGCTTTTTATCCACATTCAGAGATTGAGAAACTCAACAACGTTTTAAAAGTCAAAATTTCCTATTTTAATATCTATTTATCTACCTCAATAAAGAAAAACAACAGATTTTTGTTCAGTAGAAAAATGGATTCAGGCAGAGTAAATGCAAACCCTTACATACCCCTCGGACTTGAGTGACCACTCTCAGCCTCACCATCAGCCTCCTTCGGGCTCCTCACTCTGGGCCTGACTCCGTCTGTCTGGAAGCTCTTCCCCCAGAGGTGTGCATGGCCTGCTTCTTTCCACCCCGTGCCCCTTACCTTGGCTCACCATTCTCCATTGCTTTTAACATCTTAGGAACTATTCATATTCGTTTGCTAGGGCTGCCCTAACAAGACACTATAGACTGGGGGGGCTTGCACAGCAGGAATCTATTTCTCACAATTCTGAAAGTCAGAAATCCAAGGTCAAGGAGTCATGGGGTTGGCTTCTCAGAGGCCTGTCGTCACGTCTTGCTGGGGGGCCCTGTCTCCCCGTGTCCTCATAGGGTCTTTCATCTACGTGCACAGATTCTGTCATGTGTCCAGAGTTCCTCTTCCTGTAAAGACACTGGATCAGGGCCCACTCTGCTCGCCCCACTTTACCATGATCACCTCCCGAAAGGCTCATCTCCAAATACAGGTCTAGGACTTCAACCTGTGAATTCTAGGGGTCACTCTTCAGCCCATAACTATTTTATAATTTCCTCATCTATTTTCTTTTTTTATTCCTGTCTCTCTTGCAGACACTGGAATGTAAACTCTGTCATGGAAGGGATTTTTGTCTTGTTATCTGCTGCTAGAAGAACAATAAATGCTTGTTCAAAAGATAGATTATTTCTTTTTGCTTAACTTATCCACAGGATCACCTAATGGTTAGATTTAAATTTATTGTTTTTGCATTTATTTCCATTTCAATGAAAAATATCCTCTAAACATTATTTTTAAAAGCCTCAAATGCAAAAACTGAGGCTCAGAGTCATGTCATGCTTGCTGCCAAACCCGCCCTCAATGACTCTCAGCTCTTGTCTACTGTGTCTTGAAGGGTGAGCCTTTCTTCACACTTCCAGGACATCTTTGGAAATTGCAGGCCTGGCCTTATCAGCGGTGGGGAACCAGGCTTCTGCTGCCCCCTCTTAGGAAATTCAAATACTGACTTTCTGGATTTCCAGCTCCCAGCTTCTCTGAATTCTCCAAGGCTGTGTGGAGCTGGGAAGACCACAATACTTTGTACAGGTAAATCTGGCTTTTGCTAGGCCTGCCACTGTTAATGGTTGCCAGATATCACATTTGCTGGGGATCTTCACCCTCCACTACAGCAGAACATACCAGCCCCCCAGTGCAATGCAGAGGCAGGGCCCTTCTGCTGGCATTCTCTCTGCAAATGCTACTGCCGTGCGGGGGCACCGACCTGAGAAGCAGGGAGTCAGCCCCTGGGAGGCAGACGGGTAAGAGACGGCGCCATATCGCTGCTGCCAGCTCTCCAGGCTGGTGAGGATTCATTTGTTGTGGCAGCCCTGCTAACCAGTGCGGCGGCCACCACTCAGGGCTCCGCCGCCCATCAGCATAGAGCACCAGTTCTGGCTTTAGACAAGAGCAAATCCCTGGGCAAGAGTCTCTTCTCCAGCAGTCTGTGCGGTGTGAAGAGTGCTGTTTAGAGAGGCCTCCCCCCAGGGGTCATGAGGCAGGCCACCACCTGTCTTTAGTACCATCCTTGCAGGGACTGTAGTGACCCCCGCCCTCCAGATGCTTTTCACAAATTGCACAGAGTGAGACAAGCATGACTTAAGTCTTTCATCCAGATGCTTCCCTAAACTAATGCACAAACTCCTACTTCAAACTCTTCCAAACTGTGGAGTGGTGTGTCACCTGGAACCCCGAGAGGGCAGCCTGCAGAGCAAACTGGGCTGTGGGTGCACATCACAGGGGCTTGAGGCCCTGCTCGGAGGCCCTGCCCTACAGCACCGACCTGTGTGTGAAAATGGCCGGAAAGAGACAAAGGAGCCGTGTAAAGAATAAAGTAAACAGGAGGACAGGGGTGGGGGGACGGTGGTGCACACTGAGCTCACATGAAGACTTGGTTTCAGAGACAAAGGCAGAGAAGGCACGAGTGCAAAGAGGAAATGCTCTTTCTGGGTCTTGAGATCGGACCACGCCCCGATCTGGGCGTCAGTCAGCAAAGCCCGGTTTGGGCAGCAAAGCATGTGAGGGACGCTGGCTAAGGCACGGGCCCGCCCCACACACGCCTGATGGGAAAAGCACCCCCTCTCCTTCCCAGGTTCCACACGAGTGCACCCGACCACCCCAGGCCTATCTGCCTACTCTCGGCTCACAGCCAGAGGGGACGCGCATAACCTGAGCCCAGTGAATGACTAAGCCCTGCTGTGCTCTCTGTGGACTCCTGGATGACTGATTCAAGACGATGTACTGAGTCCCTGCTCGGGAACCACCACAGGCAGGGTCTCTTGCCCCTTCGCTTCTCACCCTTGTGAGGAGCAAAAGCCCTGATCTAATGCCCACCCCTGAACCGAAGGTCACAGGCAATTATTATTATTTTTTGAATGACAATAAAAAGCTATGTGCGTTGAGAGCTCAGAACTTCTGGTATTAAAATGGGGGAACATATCAGAACTACCGGAATAAGACCTGGGGTCCTTGCCCTGCTAGGAACTTGCCGTGGCCCCACCACCCAGATTCCGAGTGGCGTCCTGCCAGATGGGAACGGGCTGGAGAGAACAGGCACCGTTGGGGCTTGGTGCAGTCACCCCGCATCCTGGTGGTAAATACACCTTAGGCAGGTAAATACACCTGTCTGGCTGAACACTCAAGATCTGTGCTTTTAACTCTGTGAAAATTAGGCTTCAGTTAAAGATTGTCAGATTCTCAAACAGGCATCCCAAGGATCTCTGGGTGGGAGAGGGGAAGATGTCATGTCAATCAAAAGGGACATAGGCTTCTTCAAGGCTGGAGGGGAATGAGAGAGGAAGCCGCATGCCAGCGGTTCCGGGCGGTTTACCACCGTGCCCACTAAAGAGAAGGGATCTGGGAGAAAAACAAAGGAATCCAAGTCCCAAAGGAAACAAAGTGGCCAAAAGGTGCTCTGACTACAGCCACCCCAACCTTCTTGCCAGGACCCGGTATATGCCCCCAGCTCCCCTCTGTACAGCCACGTCCTTCAGAGAAGTGCTTCCCAAATGTTTCCTGGTGAAAATCTTTGCATGTCTATGCCAGCCTATCCATTTTTTATAAAAGACATTCGAACAATTAGTCCTATTTTTATTGTCAGATTCAGCAAACAGAAAATTACATTTTGATGAGTGTAATCGGAACACACATAACAGAAAGAACATGGACACCAATGTGTCTGTAACTGTCTGTCCTTCCTCAGTTGAGATTATACAAAAATTATGAGTGGAATAGCCATTACCCATAGGAGAGGCCTATGGAGATCTGAACACCGTGTCCCTGCTGAGTAAAAGTCTGCCGTGGCTTGTAGACACTCATGTGCTTTATTATGCATTGATGTGCTCCAGGCCGGGAACGCCATGGCTCTCATCATTCCTAGGCTTTGATCCAACACCACTGATAAAACAGTCTCACAGGCTGTCAACAGGAATGAAAGGAGAAATATTCAAAACAAACAATGCCTTCAGCAAACTCAGAAAACTTCTTAACTTTTATACAAAACAAAGAAAGGGACTCTGTATCTGTTAGATGTTGTCTTCAACCCTTCCTCAGTTCCAGCAGGCAATGGTTTCATTCGAATTATCTTTCCATGAAATAAATGGCATGTGGGGCTGCATTTCCTACACATGGATCTTATTTGAAGGAATTTGAAATGTGGACGCTCTACCTACATCCCAGGCTAGGCACTGACAACTTTCTGCACATTAACTCACGACGTGCGTCATGGCCTCCTGCAGAACTCTGTTCTTCCAAGTGTTGAACATTCTCCTCGCCCTTTGTTTTCACGCCTTTCTTGCCCGAAAGTATTAAGATCATTAAAAACACTGCCCATACCAGGAAAAGAAGCAGTTCCGGCTGGTCTGTTGCTAGTTTCAAAATCTCATGACTCAATTTGTTTTTTAACTCGCAGAATGTTAAGCATTCTGTCAGTTAAACACGCTGGATGGAACTTTTCCTCTTTATAACCACCGAAATTCTCATTCAGTAACAGTTGTTTATGATCATCTTCTAGATGCCTAAATTATAAAAATAAACATCTCAGACTTAGTACATTAGCCCTTCCATAGCCCCATCTGTAGTGAAACAATGTACATTTTCCCAGAGGGAGAGGATGGGGGTGAATTACATTCCTTGGAGATAGGAGACACTAACAGATTTCAGCCTCTTCAGAGAGAACAGTGTCACGCCTCAGAGATCTGAAGAGAGGGACTGTGATATTCTCCTCTGAGAAAAAAAAAAGTTTTTAAGAAAAATGACATTTTTAATTCTGGAAAGTGATGTCAGGTTGACTTTCTTCTCTGGTCTAATATAAGGACCATGGACCATATAAATAAAAACAAAAATATGCACGATACATTTAAAAAAATGCATGATTCCAAAGCAAATTTCTTCCTTAAGTAACCTTTCCTGGAAATTGCAAGGCCCTCCATCTGGTTTTTTTTTTGCTTTCTGTAACAGGGAAATCTGAGCCATAATCATCTCTCTGCTTTCCCATCATGCTGTGTGAAATCCACCATGCCCCATGGTTTACTTCTTTGTTTGCTGGCTAAGCAAGGGCTTCTAAACCACTCTTATGTTTATTTGCACAGAAAGACATGTGGTGAGCTTTGCCTCTATCTCTTTGGTACAGGGAATGCATGGCCCCATTGCATTTATTTGTTTGAAGATCCAGAGAATGAGAACAAGGTGTGCGCTCTGGCCTCCGGGCAGGAGGGGGACGGCGCAGGGCAGAGCATGGGCACAGCCTCCATTGAGTTCTCCTGGGAAGGAGCCCGTGGGCAGGGGAGGCACCCTGATGAGCCTGAGATTAGAGAGTTTGAATAACTCAGCGGGTTCTGAGCCAAGGGGCCTGGGTTGATTTAGGGAAGGGTGCACGTTGGCTTAATGAAGAAATGACCAGCGAGGTGGGCTCTGGGCTGTTTGGTGTGCATATAACAGGTGTACTCACGGGGGAGGCCTTTGCTCCCGGAATTAGAAGGCCCTGGGAGGGCAGCCTCTGCAGCAACAAGGCCCCAAAGGCCAGAGCACCAAGAAGGCAGGAGATAAGAAGAGTCTGGTAGTGACACTCCCTCTGCCCGGATGCTTCCTGTGGGGCCAGTGAAGCCTCACTACCTTTCCATCCTTGTCACTTGTTAAGTGTAGGGCATAAAATGGTGACTCCAGCCTTCATGGATGGAGTTATTTTTTTCTCTGTCATTCACCAGATGTTTATAGGGCCCCTGGGATGAGCAAGGACAGCGCCAGGCTCCTGAGATGGAGCAGCCGGCCCCTGCCTCCCACACATGCTAGCAGCAGCCAGCAGAGAGGGGATGGGAGACGGGTCAGTCGAGAGCAGTGGCCCTGGAAGTCGCATGGAACTGCATTCTAAGAACATGGAATTAAGTTAGGGGTGAGCGTGCAGAGGGAGTGAGGGGCTGCAGCCAGGCAGGAGGGTGGGCTGGGCAGGGGGGTGAGGCCACCTAGTCACATCTGATGCTCTAAAATAGTCTCACGCCCCCTGATGGAGTCACCCAGAGGCTCTCCTCCAGGACGGGGGCTTGAGTCAAAGTCCTTGCTCCTCCGTTCTCTCCACTGCAGTCAAAAGACACTGGTTTTTTTTTTTGTCACTGATTAAAACAAAATGCGTTGCGGTCTATCATGCCCAGGAGCTATCTTACCACTGCTGATACTGTGATGAGGAAGGTCAAGGTCCCTGCCCCGGGGGAGCTACATTTTTTGGGGAAAAAGACTCAACAAACTAATCGAGAAGGTTCTGCCCTGCGTGTGTGTGTGTGTGTGTGTGTGTGTGTGTGTGTGTGTGTGTGTGTTGGCGGGGTGGGGGGTGGGGGGTACATTCCGGCGGAACCAGTTAGCAATTTAAACAAGTAACCAAAGTGTTCTGGGACGCTGAGGAATGGCCTCCCCCTCTCACAACCTGTAGCCTCATTGGGAAAATAAGACGCATTCATAGCAAACAATGGCAAAAGAATGCAAGGTGGTAAATCTTCCAGGGCCAACTCACACATGGAGGACAGGTAAAAAGCTATTTTTAAAAAGAACAGCTGGCCACAGCAAGATTGTAACTAAACCTTGAATCCTAGGTAGGATTTGGTAAGGTGAAGCAGGAAGGGCTTAAAAACAACACCCTTGACCTTCTCACCAGACAAGGGACTGTTGAATAAACAGAAGTGATGCATCATTCTTTCCACAAGTATTTCTTGAGTCCCGCTCTGTGCCAGGCCCGCTTCCCAGCACTGGAGAAACAGCAGCAACGAGAACAGTTAACCCCTGAATTCACCGGGTTTATCCGACTGGATCGAGAAACAGAGGAGGGTGCGAAGGACGGGGCAGCCCAGGGGGCAGGCGAGGCTCCGACGGACCGCAGCCCGGAGGGAAGCAAATACTCCACGCCCCCCACCCCGGGGAGCTGCCTCCTGCCCCTCCCCGTCTTCTTTCTTGGGGATCTCCACCTTCCCTTCCCGGGGCTTCAGCACAGATCCCACGGGGAAGGTGTGAACTCAGGGCCCTGCGCAGGGAAGTTCAGGCGGGCTGATAACCTGTGCTCACGGGCTCCTGCATCCCAGCTCGGGTCTCCATGCTCTCCTAAAACACAGGTTCTTCCCTGCGGAGCAACTCAAACCCTACCCCGTGCCCCCCCCAGGACTCGTCTGAGCCTGCGGTGGCTGTCGGGTAGGCTGCCACTCGGGACATCTGTTACACACGTCCCCTCACCACAGCACAGGAGCCTTACCGACAGGCCCCTGCCCCGTCCCTTCCTCTCGCCTGGCGACGGCCCTCACACGTCGGACTTCCATGCCTACCCCCTGGGGCTCCTCCTCGCACTTTCTTTCAAACTGGCTGTGGCTCCGTCCCCCCTAAACCAGCCCAAGGCCAGCAGGCCATCCAGGTTAGGCCATCAGACCAGGCTGGGGCCACCTAAGTGTGCCAGGCCTTCCCAGAACCGGCCCCGCCAGGAGACACCCAGCGCCCCGTAGAGCTTACTCCTTTTCCATTTCCTACTTTAATTATCGTAGAAATAGTGACCCCTACTGGTTGGTAAGTGCTTATTCGTACCACGTTTAAGTTAATGCGTTAACACACAGTATCCCATTCATTCATCAGAAGGAGTCTGTGGTGTAGGTACTGAGGTTACTTCATTTCATAGATGGAGAGCCACCCGACTCGCAGAAAGCTTAAGTACATTGCCCACAGTCATGTCGGGAAAGTGTGTGGTAGCTCGGGGTGTGAACCTGAGCCTGGCTGCCTCCGAGGCCTGACATACCAGATTCCATGCACAAAACACGCCTGCAGATAAAGGCACAGTTTGCCAAGGCCCTATCCTCCCCTCGTAGGCATTCTCTGCAGCAGGGAGAGACTCCCTCCTCCATTCCTTCCACGCCTACCGCCACGGGAGTCCCTACCCCACACCCAGCAGCCATGTTTCTGAGCCTCTGAAAGTTCAAGTCCTGACAGAAGGGGCTGAGTGAACACATGTTCTCCAGTGGGATGGATGAAGGCGGTATTGGAGCTGACAGTTACCTCCTCAAACACTTACAGTCACATGGCAAAGTCAAACTCTGTACAGCTTCAGTTAAGTGGTCTAATAAACGGTAACCAAACAAGCCCATGGATTCTGTGTTCAGGCAGCCAGTTTTGTTAAGAGAGTTGGTTAAGAAAGAGGTTAACTGTTCCCAGCAGTCTTTCGCATAGAGAGGTACACTTGATGTTTCCACAAAGGTTATATTTAAACAGAGTGATGGTAACTGGCGAGTTCCCAGCTGCCGTCCTGTCCCTGCTCCAGCTCAGATGCCCTCCTCAGAGACACCTGCCCTGAAGGCCTCTGACCAACAACTCCACCTTCTCACACTGCGTCCCACCACCCCTTTCTTGCACGTCGCACAAGTCCTAGGCGTGCCCGTCTCTCCCACAACTCCATCTCAGCCACTAACGTGAATGCCCTAGGAGGCAAGGGACCCTGGATGCCCTGGGATCCATCTGATTGAATGAGGGAGACAAGCACTGGGGGGTTCAGGGGCCCACATGCAGGGAGCCAGCAGGCGAGGCCACACTCATGGAAGTCCGGGAAACCTGCACAGTCTCCCTGGAGTCCCAGCCTCCACATCTCCCACACTTCCCAGAAGCCCCACGCGAAGGGGACAGCCTCTCAGCCCCTGCAAACTGGGCCCCGCCCCAGAGGGTTTGAGACACCTGGAGCGGGCAGTCAGCATCACTGAATGAACAGGCCACCTCTCTGGGAACCAGCGATATTTAGACTGATTAAAATGTACTAAGAAATTAAAAGAAATTATTTCCAACAACTAGAAACTGTATCTGCTCTTTAAGAGTAACCTATGGCAATTTCAGCAGAAAAGCCCTTTGTTCCTGTAGTTTGTCCCATTTTAGTATGTGTGACTCACCATCGGGTATATTTGTAAACCTGGTTGCGGCTTGGCACTTCAGGAGAGCAGGCGCAGCGGCCACCCCCTCCCGCCGCCGCACCACCCTCTGCCTTGGGCAGCCTGTTTACTGGCCCTGCCTCCACAGTTTCGGCTGCTCGGGGGCATGAGCTGACCTCCCACCTGAGCGCGGCCGGGCTGGAGAAGGGGCTCCGTGACTGTTTGCTGAATGAGTAAAAGGAGAGAAGTCTGTGCGCCCGGCTACTACTGATCATCTCTGACCCGATCAAGCCCACAACATACTGGTCGTTCGCACCGATCGTGCAATGAATTCATGCCCTTAGAACCACGACAGAGAAGGCAGGTGACGTGGCCATAACATAGGATGAAACAGAGTGATACATTAGATAAGCCAAAGGTGTGCCCGTCTCCTGCTCGAGGGCTCCCAGTCACAGCACCGTGGACCCTGAGCCGGAGCCCTTTGTCGTGGCAGCTGCTCTGTGCCCTGTGGGGTGCTCAGCAGCCCCTTGGCCTCTGCTTACTCAGTGCCAGTAACACCTCCCCACCCTCGAGCTGTGAGGACCAAAAATATCTCTAGAAATTCCTCATGTTCCCTGGAAGGCAAGACTGACCCCAGTTGAAAACCACTCTTCTAAATCAACATAAGAAGTCAGAATAAGTGTATTAAAAATGGGATTTGAAAGCTGATTCATAACACGCCTGTTAGGCAGAATATACTTGCAGCAACTTTCAGCTTCCCAGAGAACTAGGGCAGCCGAAGTCACTGAGCTGCACGGTTGCAGGGCTTCACCTGCACTGACACAGTAACTGACTGCCCTGCGGCACGGGCATGCCCAAGCGGAGCGGCTGGAGGGCCCGCCCCAGGTCTGTGTGCAGCCAGCTGCCGCCCCTCTCCTGCCCCCTGCCGCTCTGCTCTGTCATCCGTGCATCTCTGCAGCTCAGGTCCACGAAGGACCCGGCAGGGAATCAAAGTGAACTGACAGAGGCAGCCTGCACCTGCTCTATTAAAAGCTGGGAGTCTTTCCTTTCTGCATAAGGAGCAGGTCTATCCCCTGGAAGATCTTTTCTTCTCTACAGGCTGTTCCTAACCGTCGCCGTATCTGCTTAGATTGAAGTTGTGACATAGATGTTCATCTTCAGAAGCAACTCCCATCTAGTGGCTGGATGACCACGCAAGCCACTGGTCCCTCCCAGTGCCCAAAATACTCTATTAATAAGATACCCAGTTTAAATTACTATAATTTGCACTAACGTTTACCACCTGCTTATAATCTATCGATCAATTAAAGAGAGTCTGACAAGATGGAAAGAGCATGAACTTTGCAGTGGAACAGCCTGTCTGAACGCCGACTGCTGTCACCTGGGAAGACTATTTCATAGCTCGGGACCACCTTGTGTAACTGGCATTGTCGCCTGCTTTGCTGGGCTGTCGTAAGGATAAACTAAGATGTCCATAGAATCATGGCCCAGAACCAGTGAGGATGAGAAACCGGAACCCTCAGGCAATGTTGTTGAGAACATAAATTTAGTGCAGCCACGGGGAAAGCAGCATGGAGGTCCTCAAAGAACTAAACATAGAACGGCCATGTGACCTAGCAATCCCACTTGTTGGCACAGATCTGAAAGGACTGAAAGCAGGAGCATGAGCAGACGCCACACGCCCGTGTTCACAGCAGCTTTCATCACCAAGTGTCGACCAACAGGAGGGATAAACCCAGTGCGGTCGTATCTGGGATCTTCCAGGCATTGTCCTGCTCAACTGGCTTCTTTTGAGGAGGAGCAGATGGTCAGTTACGGTGCAAATTCATGGTTCTCTGCCCAAACATACTGCTGCCTGCTACAGAGGCTCTCTCCCAAACCTGAGCAAGTCATTAGCCTCTGAATCCTAGGTGTCAAACAACAGCCACTAAAAGGAATTAACAGTACCCAGAGCAGACAGTGTTGGGATTAACTGTGGCAACAGCTATGTAAGCACTTGGCTCCAAGAAACATCTTTTTTGTGGGAGGGATCACAACAGCCTTCTCCGGTCAAGACTTCTTTGTAATACAAGCACATCTGCAACGAGGAAGTGCATTCCAGAATTATCTAGCTGCAGAAGAAGAGATCTCACAGATTAGACACTCCAGAAGTGGGAAGCAGCGGCCTGGTGGGGTCACACGGCCAGTCACCCACAGGGCTGAGCCCCGAGTCCTCATCTCCCCACTTAGGCCACAGTCCCCAGAAACCGAACAAGGCCTGAGGGGACTAACCTCCCACTCAGTGAGGTTGGGGACCCTCATGTTGCATGAATTCTACTACACACGTCCCTCTCCCAGGGAATCTGACACTTGCAAAACTATTTAACATTTGTACGCTGTGCTGAGAGAGCTCAGACCTGTCTTACCTTTTCTGTGCATGTGCCCAGCACGGCATTGCTAAAATAGCCCCCCAAGCATATTTGCTGGATGAGGAAAGGAAGGAGTGGTGTGCTGATCGCACCCAGAATCTAAACCCTTCCCTACATATGGCCTTGGCTCTGGTAAGTCCCTCGGATGTATGGGGTTGGCCTGGGATATGGAGCAAAAGTGGGAAGGCGGACAGGTGGGCCCACTGCTAACCCCCAGCCAATCACCCTACCCCACAGGCCCCAGAGGGGACTTGTAGGGCCAGGATTTGATCCAGCCACAGGCATAGCTATGGCCCCATGAGCCTATGAGCTCCCTGAGGACAGGAACTAAGTCCTTATTCATCTCTGCACCCCCAAACCGGGCCCATGCCTCTCACACGGAAGGTACTTGCTAATTAACATTGGTTAATAAATAAATGAAAGAAAAACCTGCCTAACCGACTTGGCCAGCTTCTTCTATGAAGAACAGATAAATCATTCCTGCAAGGCCTCCTTCATAAGGCTGCAGAAAAATGGCAATGAGATGTTTCCTTAATTTGAAATCCCACAGAATGTAACATTCACAGTTCGTCATCCACTCTTCAAGGCTGGGGGAAGGACCACATTAACTATTTTCATTATTATTATTTATTAATGTATAATTTTATAGAATTTTATATTATTATTAGCAATTGTAAGATTCATCCCAGCTTCAAAGTGCTAAAGTGAGTACGTGGACACTGACCCATCTAAGAAATGCAGCAAGATGGGCTCCCACAGAGCAAAGGGCACCTGAGGACTGGTTATTGGGGAGCATACGCAATTCTAGCCCCCACTGTTGGCAGTTCTGATTCAGGGGCTTTTTGTAAAGATGTCCCAGGTGGACTGATGGCTGCCCAGGTTGGAAACAGGTGTCCCTAAACAAACAAACATAGAACGCATCCCATTCTTTTACGTACGGCAGATGGTTTGTGACTTGTCTGAGACCCTCCCCAGCCGGTGAGCCCTCCCTCAGGACTGGCCTCCCACCTCTTCCCCGGGGGTTTCCCACCCCCACCCTGCCTCCCATGCTCCAGCTTGGGCTTCCCCAGGCCCTGATGACTCTGACGGTTCCTGGCATCATTCGCTATTCTTGTTCTGCAGAGGCAAGGCACAGATTAGCCCGGGAAGAGCTGGTTACAGCAGGAAGTGGTCTGGGAAATTTCTGAAGGGACGGACAGGTGTCCGTGCAAAACTGGTTTTACTTCTGTGAGGGTCTAGCAGTTCTTCTGCTCCACACCCAAAATAAACTGGATGAACACACTGTCCCCTTGAATGTCTGAAAAATTTCCACTGCCTTTGTTTTCAACACTGTTAACACTAAAAATCAGTCCGGCAGGCATTCAACAAGGGCAGGGTGGCTCACCTTAGTGTGAAACGAAAGCAGGTCCCCATAAATCAAGGGTCTCAAAGCCCCGCGTGGGCTCAGATCCCGAGATTCCAAGCCAATCTCACAGATGTGAAGAAGCCAAATGGACCTCTGGGCAGCACACCCCACCCTGGCTGGAGGGAGAGGCCCGCCTGGGCCAGGCAGGTGCAGACAGGGCAGTGCAGCCCTGCAGCGCCCTCCTGCCCTTCTCCTCCGTGACTCTGAATGCGTGCCTGCTCCCAGCATCTGGTCCTGCATCTGGACACACCTGATCATGTTGAGCTAGATGCGTTTCGTCCCTCTTTTCCTAACTCCTGGAAACTGTTTGTCAAACTCAAACCCAAGGGGAGGCCTGGGCAGGGAGCAGACTGGTGCGGGAAGTCCAGGGCCCGGGGAGTGACTTTCTAGAGGTGGTGCTCAAGGCCCGACCAGCTCCAAAATGGGAGGCTCCCCTTGCACTTGGCTGTGAGCAGGCCGACCAAACAGCCATGAGCAGCAGAGACCCATGCTGGGCTCGAAGCTCCAGCAGCCTTTGCCCTCTGCCCCATGCATTGCCGCGGCAGCCAGCTCCTGAGCTGGTAAACCAGTCACAACAGTGAAGCTACCTTTGCTAAGTGTGTTCCTATTCCAGCGAGGGGCACTACCCAACATTCAGTCCTGGCGTGTGATGCACAGGGGAGGCTTACTGGGAGCTGGGGAGGTTCAGCGTCCACTCAGGTCCACAAGTGCAGAGGCCTGCCCTGCTGAGTACAGCAGGGCGCCCACCAGCTCTACTGACCTGCTGTGTCCTCAAAGTGCACTGAGACCTTCAGCCTTAAAGAGGAGGAACTCCTGGAACCCACCAGCACACAGATGACCCTTAGGACACGATGCTGAGGGAAATACGCAGCCACAAAGGGGAAGCCCTGTGCCATCCCGCCATAGGAAGTACTTAGAGCAGTTAGACTTGACCAGCAGAAAGGAGAACGTGGTCACCGAGGCCGGGGCAGGGACCAGGTGGAGACAGTGTTTAACGGGCAGAGTTTCACTTTGGAGAAACGGAGAGGGCTCAGGAGATGGAGGGTGTGATGGCTGCCCAACAGTGAATGGTCCTCAGGCCACTGCATGGTACACCTGAAAATGTCTACACTGGAAAGGCCGCATCCTGAGCATGTTAAAACAACTTTCAAAAATAAATGATTTTTTCAAAAGTATTCCACTGCAGAGGGAATTCAGACACTCGTTATGAACATGACGTGGATCCAGTGATATTGAAGGATGTCCAAGCGAGAAGTGGAAAGAAAGCAGGCTGCAGAGTTAGTTCCCTTTTTAAAATGAGTACATATGGGGACGTGCACGAACAGGCAGCTGTACACGTGCAGAGGAAACGTCACAGGTCACAGGCCAGGACAAATCCAAGTGCTAGCGATTCCCATACCTGTTTGAAGTAGAATTCAGGCCACTTTCATTTTCTGCTGATAAAGGTTAGAATTGTGCTGGGTTTTCACAACACGGGTATTGTTTTTCTAAGTAAAACCGAAGGTCGGGAGGCCTTCTGAGATCAGAGCTGCCTGGCCCAGCCTCTTGGTGTCTGAGGTCATCTGGGACTTGCTCACCGTGCTGCGCCGCTGCCCGGCTCGATTCTAGAACCACCAAGGATAAGGTTTATCCTTCCCTGCTGTCCACATGCATCATGCAGGAAAACCGGGGTGGTGGGGCAGCATAACAGGACAAAGAACAGCAAGGACAGCATGAGAGCCAGTGCCCAGTGAGCATGCCTGCCTGACGGCCGTCCTCTGGGCGGGAATGAGTTCAATCCACACGACCCCTGGTGCTGCGACTGCTTATTGCGCCTGCCAGACAGGAAGGGCAGCCCAATGCCATGACCCGTTGACCCTGCCTCCAGCTGGAGGCCCAGAATTGAGATCTGGTCTAACCCTGGGGCTGAGTCAACTCCCTCCACAGCTTCGCAAGATGCTGTGCCCAGGTGTGACAGTCTCCGCACCGCACCTGGCCTGGGAGGTGCTCGGTCAGGCTGTGCCCTTCATCGCCATCCTGGCCCCGGGGAGTCGGCTCCCACATTCACAGCTGAGCCTGGCCCTGGGAGAGCGCCGCACGGGGCCTGTGGTGACTGCTCCCCACACTGCCCTCCCCCACCCCTGCACCCGGGCCTCGTACTCCCCAGGTGTGATAACACCGACACAAACAGCTCCTGCCTCCAGGCGGCAGCTGGCAACACGGCCTGAGACTGTCCTAGAGACCGGCTGGCCAAGGACGTGGCCAGGGCAGACTGCAGTCAAGGTCTGGGGCAAGGGAGAGAACAGAGAGGGGGCCTGGAAAGTGTGACCACCATTTCCGGGACACAGAGCTTCAGAGCAAAACACAGCACCCATTCACTGAATGAACCAATAGGGTGAAAATGTCCAGAATGAACAGGGGTAGGACTTCACTGCCTGCCCCTTCAAGCCCCCTTCCATGCCCAGAGGTTAAACACTGAAACCAAGTGCTTTTCTTTTAGGCTCTAGGTCTTTTCTCTGTGCTTACATACATGATGGGCACACACACGACTTCCCTTTTCTTTCTTCCCACACAGACGTGCATAGCTCTGAAGCTCCTCCTGGAAGAGGCCCTGGCACGAATGCTTTTCTACTGGAGAGTGTGCCGTGATAAGTGTTCTCCAGCAAGCAGTACGGAATGTTGAGGTTGCCCTCCGATGCGACCTGAGGCTGTAAACATGAGGCCTTCAGCCTGTTGTGGACACGGAATGTTCCTTAGGAAGCAATGTGGGCCACAGGGAGAGGCACCATACAGGTGTGGGAGGGAGCAGGTTGGGGGGCCGGGGTGCTGCCCAGCGTGGGGTCCCAGGGGTGCTGGAGGAGGTGAGGGCCAGCCAGGGTGTGGCCGACTGAGGATCAGGCAGCTCCGACTGCTGCAAACGAACACCAGACCTGGGCGGGGGGCATAAACCACAGGAGTTTATTTCTATCGCTGTGGAGGCTGCAGGTCCCCATCAAGCTGCCCACACATCGGGGTTCAGGCAGAGCCCGCTTTGGGGCTCCCAGGCAGCTGCTTCTACCTGTGTGCTTCCAGCAGAGAGGACTCCCCTTGTTAGCAGACCTCCAGTCCTATGGGGTCAGGCCCCACCTATGTTCTCAGTCACCTCCTCAAAGGCACATCTCCAAGTACAGGCACCGGGGGGCTGGAGCTTCAACATGTGACTTCTGGAGGGACACAGCTCAGGCCAAAGTGACAGCTTTTCTGTTCATTCATTTCTTCCCAACAGTGACTGGTCACCCATGCCAGACAGCAGGCACCACTGGGAGGGGAGATGGGGGATTCCCTATGCAGCCCCTCCCTCAACCCACTAACAGGCAGGTAGAGGACATGAGAGTCACTGCGATGGAGAAGCAGGGTGCCATGGAGCAGCCCAGTGGGACCCAACACTTTTAGGCATGGGGCAAAGGTCAGGGAGGGCCTCTCAGAGGAGGTGGCGGGGACATGAGCACAGCTCACCCCCAGGAGCTGCAAGCCCCCAAGGAGCTGGGCATGTTCCTCCCTCCTGCGTGCTCACACGCAGCTGTCATGTCATATTGTTGAAATGCAATCAGCTGTGTCTCTGGTAAGGCCCGACAGTATTAATGCACATGAGGTGCGTGGACTGGTCGCAAGCATCACACGTTTCAGTGGCTGTCCGCTGCCCCACTTCTGCCCTCTCTTACCTATGCTCTTTACACCTGCCGATTCACCAGGCTCACCTCCACTTCTAGGGAAAACTAAAGCAAGACACTCCCCACACTCAAACATAGGTACGACTCATCCTTTCCCGAATCGGCTCCTGCACCTGATGTCACCTTTATACCTTTATGTAGTCTAAGCCAGAAACAGCCCATTCTGTCCATCTGTCCAGTTGGCCTTCCCAATGTCCCTTGAATCTGGATCTCTTATCTCTCTTCCTGGCCTCAGATGAGACCCTAATGAGTCCACCAGCCCCTCATTGTCTTCCCAAGCCCAGTCTTGTCCCTCCATCTGTCTTCCACACTTTCCCCAGACTTTTTCTACAACAGCAGCCAGTTCATTTGACTCTGATTCACATCTTCCAGTGCCTCCCTTCTGCCTAAGGAGAAAACTCAAACTGTCTGACAATGACATTTAAAAGCCTAAATATGTACCCAGCCCTCCCGCATTGGACTTGCCCACACCGTGCCTCGAACGCCTACCCAGCGCTGGGGTCCGGCTCTCTGTTGCCCCCTGCCCAGCAGACAGCCACTGTCCAGCTTATGCCCACCATGTCCCAGCCGCTGGAAGATTGCCTGACACAAGATGGGGATTGGATCGGCCCACTCGAATCACTGATGCAAGAATTAAACACCATGCATTGTTTTATCTACCCAACATCTTAACCCCTTTGAGCATTTGGGGAATTCTCCAATTTCAGTGCTTAGCAGGAGATAAAAATGGCCAAATGGCCCTTTTTACCTGCGAAGTGCTGGCTATGTGGCCTTCTTGCCTTCCAGGCCCCCCAGCCATCCCTGAGGGGACAAGGGGTCGCAGGCGGGCTCATGGCAGTGGGGCAGGGAGGACGGGCTCCTACCATGCTCTGCTGTCTCCCGTCTCTGTGTGCCTCTCTCTTTATCTCTCCATTATCTCTGTTTATTTCTCTCTGCCACTCTGTGTCTCTCTCTATGTGTGTGTCTCTCTCTCTGTCCTTGCCTCTCCCTATCTCTGTCTCTCTCCCTCTCTCTCTCCCCCTCAGTCCCTGTCTCTCCCTCTGTGTGTGTCTCTCTCTCTGTCTCTCCCAGGCTGTCTCTCTGTCTGGCAGGGGACAGAGGAAGCGTCAGAAGGCATATGGGTTTGTGTGGATGCTGTCCGGCCAGTGACAGCAGCAGGGATGTCCGGGCCCGGGGCCTGGGGGCGGCACAGCCCAGAGGTCCTCATCGGACCAGCTCTGTGGCGTCTGCTGGATGTTGTTCCTGGGGGCTGAGCTGCAGGCCAGTCCCCCAGGCCCCCCAGTGACTGTGTGAACGACTCGACAGCCTCTTAAGAAACTTCTCCTGCATAACTAGAGCTGCATCTTTGCTTACAAATAAGAACCCTGACTGAGACATTAGGAAAGGTGTTTACAGACTTACAATAAAATTAATGACAAAATAAAAAAAAAAATCTTTACTGGCTAGTGGCGGAAGGGCCCGAGAGGCCCTTGGATGTCAGCTAACACAGCAGGGCTGGCTGACCATGGGGAGATGGGGCCCCAGCCCTTGCTGCTCAGCGAGGTGCAGCCGAGCCTGCAGCCCAGGCCTCCCCCTCCCAGGGGCCACACTGGGCTCACCGGGAGCCATAGCTGAAAAGTCCTTGGGAACACGTGGCTAATTGGAGGAAAAAAGGCGGAATATGGAAAGGTGCTCCGCATCCCGTGCCTTCAGGAGACGAGACACGGTTGCACACCTCCGGGAATGGCCCAAACCCAGACTGACAGCCCCGGATGCTGGAGGACGCGGGGCAGCAGGAGCCCCACTCACTGCCGGGGCCGCGGGGTGTGGCCGCCTGGAGGACAAGCCCGTCGTTTCTCACAAAATAAACGTGCTCCTTCTTACGACCCAGCAACCATGCTCCTCGGCACTTACCCAGAGGAGCTGAAAACTTACATCGCCAGAGAAATCTGCACATGGATGTTTACAGCGGCCTCATTCACAAGTGCCAAACTTGGAAGCAACCCAGGTGCCCCTCAGTCGGGGGTGGGTAAATAACTGGGGCCCATCCAGGCAATGGGATATTACTCAGGGACAAAAAGAAGTCAGCTATCCAGCCATGAAAAGACATGGAGGAACCCAGAATATTTCTAAGCCAGCCCGTAAGGCTACCTGCTGTGTGATTCCAGCTCTGTGATGGTCTGGAAAAGGCGCAGCTATGGGGACGGTAAGGCCAGGGGTCGGCAGGGGCTGGGGAGGGAGGGAGGCACGGCGGGCCCAGAGGGTTTCAGGGCAGGGAGACTGCCTGTGTGACCCTGCAGTGGGGACACGCGTCATTACACATTACACATTACAGACCCACAGAATGTCCAACACCAGCAGGACCCTGATGTAGCCGGTGGGCTCTGGGTGAGGACGACGTGTCCACGCAGGCTCATCAGTTGTAACAAATGTCCCATCTGGTGGGGACGTCGATAGAGGGGGAATGCATGCATGTCGGGTGAGGGGCAGGACGTACATAGGAACTCTCTGTGCCATCCCCTCAATTAGCTGTGAACCTAAAACTACTCTAAACAAATTGTCTTGACAAAAAGAAAAAATTAACTGACAGGAGAGGCCCATAGACTTAAAAAGAGTTGACAGACATATTAATTAAAAGCAAGAAGGCAGGCCAGGGTTGGTCAGTCAAGGAGAAAGGTCAGCACAGGAGCAGAGGAATGAGAAGCCCCCCCGCTGCCCTGATGAAAACTCCATCACTGTAGGTTAAATGCGGTACAACCGGCTTGGCTTTTACAAGGGGAGAAGGCACTGGGGCCGGCTTGCAGACCACACAGCTCAGTGGCAGAGACCAACACAGGCTCGCGTCCCTTTCCCCGCGGGTTCCCCGAGTCGTTCCGCCAGGGGGTCTCGAGGGCGAGCCGCCTTTGCCAGAAACTGGCAGAACTGCCTGGCCTAGAAACCACCCCAGAACCGGCAGGAGGGGCCTGCGGCAGGTCTGCAGGCTGAGAGCGAAATCCAGCTGCAGCCGGACAGAGAAGTATGGCCACCTGACTCGCAGGCTGCTCAGGGCAAACACCTCGAGGGTCCTGTATTAGTTTCACTCTGAACTGTGACACCGCCCTTCAGATGGCCTGTGCGATTATGCAACCCTCCCCTATAAATAGGGTGACACTCCCTTCTGGGAGCCTGTCAGCGCGGCCTCCAGGGAGCCTCTCCACCTGCACGGGGCATCCCGGCCCGCCTGCCAGAGCCATGAGGGTGCCCTGCTTCCTGCTGCTGACGCTCTGCCTGCTCTTCTCCCACCTGGCCCCAGGTGAGCTCTGGGCCTGCCGGAGCCCCCTTGCTCCGGGGCTGGGAACTCAGGGGGACTGAGACATGAGGGTGGAGCAGGAAGAATCCCGGGCCGACTGTTCTGCTCAGGGCAGAAGGCGGCCGGCAAGCCTGCTGAGCCAGGGTCTGCGAGCCGCCGCCTGACGGCTGGGGATGGGCCTCCATCTGCAAGTGGGCTCCTCGCCGCGACAGGCCAGCTTCCTACCCGGCAGAGGGAGGCGTGGGCTGCCCGCCCAGCTCAGCCCCAGTCACTGGGTGGGGCCTCCCAGGGGCCCTGCTGCCAGCAGGTGCCACCCAGCCCCCCAGCAGGCCAGCTCACCGGGGCCTCTGACGCACCGACTCACCGGAGTGCCGGCAGTCAGGGGTGCACACGAGCAGGCTTCCACCTCCCGTGAGAAGTCACTCCCGTTCCCCAGTGCACGCATGGGAGGAGCGCTTTCCGGAGATGCCAGCGCCTCTGGAGCAGTGCCCCTGATGCGAGGGAAGGCGGGACACTGCAGGCGGGGCCACAGCCGGACCAGTCACTCACTGAGTGACCCGAGCCAGTCATATATTCTGGGCCGCAGTCTCCTCAGCAGAGTGACTGGGCTGTGGCGGGCAGCTCCAGAAGCCACCTGAAATCCTCTGAAAGATCCAGCTGGGCTTTTCTCCAGGCCATCAGTTCATCACACAGATATGCCTAATCTTCCCAAGTGTGCCTCAGTTTCCCCTTCTGAAAACAGGTATGAAAGTATTCTCATGCGGTTTTAATGTTTCCAGTTGGAACGCTTTACAGAGGTGCAGAAATCAATTCAGTGACTTGATGGCTTTTTTTCAAAAGAATAGGAAACACCAGTGTGCACCACATAGGAAGTGTAAGTGCAGCTTTATTTCACTCCTATTTCAGGGACATGTGTGTGTCCGTGTGCATTTGTACTGAGCAGCAGTGCAGAATTTCTTACTGCAGTTCAGTTCAACTCACGAAAGTTCAAAAGCCACTGGAGTAACACGAGGAGTTATTTCCAGTCTATTACATCTAAATATGATTATGAGCATCTCATTCCAAGCATAGAAAATAAAAGTGCTTCCAAGGATATGCAACCAAACTTACTAATCATTGCCTGTGGAAACTCTAGTGAGCGTCACTCAGGATACATAGGTCAGCTCAGATACACCAGGAGAAGCTACCCGGGGCTGTCCTCTGATGCACAAAGCCCTCAGCAAGTGGGCCCTCGGCACAGGGACTGAGCGTCTCAGGGGCCCTTCCTGTGGGGCTGCCCAGCACCTCCTTCTTCTGGAAGGGGAAGAGCAGTGCCCCCCCAGCCACCACCCCCAGAGTGAGGCCGAGTGCAGGTGCCCACTAGCCAGGACGCCCCTGTCCCAGGCTGAGGCCGAGTGCAGGCGTCAACTAGCCTGGATGCCCCTGTCCCAGGCTGAGGCCGAGTGCAGGCGCCCACTAGCCTGGACGCCCCTGTCCCAGGCTGAGGCCGAGTGCAGGCGCCAACTAGCCTGGATGCCCCTGTCCCAGGCTGAGGCCAAGTACAGGTGCCGACTAGCCTGGATGCCCGTGCGGACCCAAGGCCACCTTGATGTTGCTGTCACGGCCCTGAGATGCTCACATCTTGAAAGAGGGCTGCAGGGAAGGGTAACACTGAACACAGATATTTCTCAGTAGGACCCTGCATGCCATCTGGGCCAAAGAGCTAACTTCCCGAGTGTCTTTGGCCTTAAAAACCACAGGTTTGCCCACCCATGTCTCCTGGGCCAAGCAGCAGACAGCTCTTACACCTGCTCTACCTTCCCGGCATGGGTTTGGGGTGCTTCCTGCTGTTGGGGCTCCTTGTTGTGTGGCTGACCCTGTGGAGGCTGCTTCTTCCTGGCTTTGTCCCTGCTGCCCACAGGCTGACTAGCTGCCCACAGGAGGGATAGACCAGATGCTAGGGCAGGAAGGGGGCCCACTCTGCTCCAGAAGGTGCTGCTGGGATCCAGCCTCCCTTAGGACTTGCCCAGAGCCCTCACTGGGGTTGGTCCACCCCTTTTCTGGAAGGGCCATGAGCGCTCGGCTTGTCCAGCTGCACACATGGGGAAATCAAGGCACGCTGGAGCAGAGGTGAATGAGAGTGGTGTGGTCACTACAGGAAATCGTGACTATGTCCCCTTGTAGCAGTTTTCACCTCCAGCAGAAAATTTAAAAATGAGCCCACTTTAATCTCCTACAAATGGTCTTTCCCTGAAGACAGCCTGATGTCAAAATGACAAGGTGACTCGGGATGTGCAGCAGCTAGATGAGAACCCAGAAAGGCATTTAGGAATCTGGCGAGTCTGAGGCTGTCCACGCTCTGACGCAGCAAACCCTAGCCAGCAGCTGCTAAGTGCAGGCGTTGCCCTGGGAATGGGGAGCCAGGAAAACACAGCCCTTCGTCTCCCGACAGACATGCAGAGCACAGCACGGCAAGAAACCCCGATTGTATCATTAGTTACCTAATTACAACTGTGTTGTGAAATGCTGTTAAGGGCAGGCACCAGACGACGGCCGCTGACCTGGTCCTTGGGAGCTGGGAAGGCTTTCTGGAGGAAGCAGAGAAGTGAGGGTGCTCACGATATTTCTAAAAGTTGTTTTAATTCCTTCTTCCAAACATTTAAAAAAATCAGAATATAATGCATAAATTTCAGATTTTTATCTTTAAAAACACAAAAATGTGGCAGCATTCCCACATGACAACATAAGCTGCAGCTAAGTGGGAGCTGCTCCCCCAAACAGGCACTCACATGCCCGAGCCCCGCCTCTCCCTGTGGCTTCCCCTGGCCGCTTCTCAGACTGTGCTCTCTGCCTGGCTGCTGTGGGTGTCTGAATCTGCAGCTCAGGAGTAAATAAACTAGTGAGAAGCGACAGGGGAGGTGGGAGCAGAGACAGACAGACAGATGGGGTATCAGCTTGCGAGTCCAGGGATCAAAAGAAATAAAAAGCAATAGCTCTCAGGTTTAACATAGTCCTCCCCTTACCCCCGTGGGGAAGGAAGAATAATTATTCCCATGTTGTGGATCAACAACTTGGCCGACGTCCCACGAGTAACAGGCAGAGTCAGGACTCAAACCCAAGCCAGCAGCAGGCAGGCGGGAACCGCACACCTCTCAGGGCACGCGGGGCGCCGGGAGCAAGAGGGGTCCTGCAGGCCAGTGGTGGCTGAGGCCAGTCTAGTGGGGTCTCAGGCTGCTGGAAACTCATAGGGGTTTGGGGCAGCCCCAAAGGTGATTAAGCTGGAGAGTAACCGAGTCAGAAATGGCTTCTTTAAGAGGCTGCTTGTTGCAGCGTGGAGCTCATCAGAGGGGAGGAAGGTGGATGCAGGGAGGCAGCAAGGACCTTCTTCCCAAAACGGAGCCACTTCTTAACAGCGGCATGTCTTCCCAGGCCATCCGCACGGCAGCATAGCTACATTACCCAAGCCACTGAGAGAGGCACTGGCCATTCCTCAGTATCCTCTCAGATTTCCCTGGGACACCAGGCACACGCAGGAGTCCGGACACAAGCCTCCCCACCTTCAAAAGGAGGGACGAGGCAAAGTGAGTCCCAGCTCCAACACGTGTGACCCTCCATCTCTGCCCAGCCTCGCCCACACCTGACGCCTCATCCCTAATCCCTGCCACAACCTGCCTGCCTGAATTCCTTCCACCTCTCTGGCCTCTGGCAGCAGCCACCAGGAATGTGCCTGTGGCAGCAGCCACCAGGAATGTGCCTGTGGCAGCCTCCAGGTCCCATCCAGAAAAACATGCTGCCTGCCGCCCCCACACAGGCCCCTGCAGTCTCCCAGCCTGGCTCTGCAAGGGCACCCGGTTAGTGGCACAGAGGACAGTAGCTGTCCTCAAAAACACCAGCCACGAAATACCACATGTGGCACTTCACAGCTGAGACAGCAGCTCTGTCTCACAACATGTTCCCAGCAGCCACAGAGGATACGAACCGCCCCCATTTTACAGGTTTTTTGCAGCAACTCCCAGAGAGGCTGACTTTCCAAA
Source organism: Phataginus tricuspis (assembly GCA_029783875.1). Lineage (NCBI taxonomy): Eukaryota > Metazoa > Chordata > Mammalia > Pholidota > Manidae > Phataginus > Phataginus tricuspis. The sequence goes on from JAQQAC010008525.1 coordinate 28,405,739, forward strand.
TACACCGCTCACATCCTCAAACACCTCACACTTTCTAAAGACCTCTGGATATGTCACCTGGCATGTGGATTAACCTTGAAAACAATCTCAAAAGGAATCAAGGGAAAACTCTCATGAACATACTAAGAGGTGTTACTGTAATGAACAGCCTGCATGAGTCTCTCGGGGAGCAGAAATTTCATGAGTCACGTGCCCGGCTCAGAGTGGTTAGATCCTGGTTCACTGTGGGGCTTTGTTATTTGTTCTCCAGGAGTGGCTTGTATGGCTGATTTTGTCCCAAAATAGCTTTAAAGGGTTCATAGAAATGAAACCTGCTGCTCTGAAGCCTGCCGTGGTCCACTGACCACCACTGGCCTCTCCCCTATGGTGAAAAGCAGCCTCTGTGTTAATGTTCCAATGGGGTTGCCCCACCCCTAGTGCCACTGCCAACCGACCACCCAGTCCTGACCAGGCAAAGAGCCTGGCTGGCTCTTCAAGGCCCGGGGGCTCCGAGAAGCAGATGCCTCCCTCTCCCGGGGCCCACCTCCCCTGCTTCCCACTGCTCTGCTCAGAGGGACGGGACTCCACGGCCAGTGCTCAGCACATCTGCAGCTCATCCTCTGGCCTCTCTGTATCTCTGCTTCTCACGCGTCTCAGAGGGACCGCCACGTAAACCGCGTCCCAGCTGCTAACTGTTCTCCCAGCCTGTCCTACTGCAGCTGGTGCCGTCCCAGACGGGACCGTGGCCTGGACCCCGGCAGGGGGTGACTTGGGCCTCCTCTTCTCCGAAACCCTTGTCATTCTGGCACTTCCTCCCACTCAGCCTGCTGGTCTTTCAGTACAGTACGTTTACAATGTAGTCAACAGCCCTCTAAGCATAGAAGCTGGCACCAACCTGCTTTCCTAGCAGCCGCCCCCATCCTTCATCTTCCCTGTAAGTGGGTTTGCTCTTTCCCACCTTCCTCTGGCTCGCGGTGTTCCAGAGGCTGCCAGATGGCATGTTGGCCGGCACTTCGCAGGCCGTTTCGTGAGGGCCTAGATGAGAGTGAGCGCCGGGTTCAGGGAGGTGTCACCTCTGGGAAAGGTGAGCAGGGGGCGGGGCTGTGAGCTGTCCGAGGCGCTGGTGTGCAGGGCACAGGGGGACGAGGCCAATGGGCCTGCCAGAGGAGGGCACCCTGAAAGCCGCGTGAGGCACAGGTGACCCAGATCCAGGAAGATGCAGACCTTTACAGAAGCAGCTCTCATTTTTTTACTTTCTTCTTTATAAACTATAACATGCATCCAGAAAAGTACAGAAAGCATGGATGTCTAACTTAGTGGCTTCTTATAAAGCCAGCACGGGCAAGCACAATTTCAGTCAGGAGGTAGGATGTGGCTGGCACCTATGAAGCCCTCCTCCCGCCTTTCCAGCCACCACTCCCTCCTGCCCCGCTAGGGTACCCATTGCTTAACTTTGATGGTAATAATTTTCTCTATTTCTTATACTGGCACCATGATAGCTCTAGTGCTGAATAACATAGCCTGGTTGTGAATGCATTTCAACTGGCCAGATACCAGGAGGTGGTAGCATTGCTGTCATAGGACATGTTTATATTAAATTTTGATAATGCTGAACTGTTTCCCAAAACTGTTTGTATTGACGTATGCTCCTACGGTCAGTGAAAGAGACTCTGCTACTCCATATGCATGGCACACTCATCATGTCAATCATTTTTAGATTTTACCCTCTTGGTGAGTGTAGTAGTATCTCACTGGAGGTATAATTTGCATTTCCCTGATAAAGAATCAGTTGAGCACATTTCTATATTTTTATTTGCCTCTTGGATATCTTGTGAACGGCCTGTTTGTCTATATTTTCTATCAGATTATCTGTCTTTTCTTAATGATTTGTAGTAGTTCTTTATAGATTTCAGGCACAAGCCTTTATCGGGTATAAACATTTCACATATCTACCTTATGCCTTGATTCTTTACTTTCTTTCTTACTTTACTTACTTGCCTTAGACAGGTTTTTATCATTATTCTAATGTGGTTAAATGTATCAGATCTTTTCATTGAGGGTTAGTGCTTTTTGTATCGTAAGGAATCTTTCTTTACCCTAAAGTCACGAAGAAAGTCGACAACATTGTCTTCTGAAAGCCTATTGTTTCTCCTCTTTCATCTAGTCTTACAATCTCTCTGACAATGGTTTTTAGTGTGTAAGTTTAGGGTAAAGTTGTTTTGCTTTCTTTTGTTTCCAGAATAAATATCCAAATGGCCCACAAACAGCTTTCCCCCCACTGTCTGGAGCTGCTGTTGCTCCGTGTCGATTCTCCGCACACGCACAGGTCTGTTTCTGTTCTGTTCGAGCCGTAGCCTGGTCTGCCCATGTGCCGTCACCACACTAAGTACAGTGGTTCTATGATCAGTCTGGAAATCCAGTAAAGCAAGTCCTCCTCCCCCTCCTTCCGAAGTGCCTTGGCTATTCTTGGCCCTTCGAGTTGCCATATAAATTTTTTACTCAGCATGTCAAGTTTCACTGAAAGGATCTCTTGGGACTTTCAGGGTAATGGGTTACATTTGCAGATTTCTTTGGGGAAAATGAACACTTTTAATTTTAATTAAATAAATAATATTCTAATGCTAAAACCTAGCATCTCCACTTATTTAGGCCTTCTTTAACTTACCAAAAAATGCTGTTCGTTAAACATACAGATATTGCACATATTTTCTTATTTTATAAGTAGGCATTTGATATGTTAATCTATATAGTGTTTTTACGTTAACTTCATTGTTTCTGTTGGTTGTTAATACACAGAAGTACATTTTTTTTTCTCTTTTTTTGTATATTGATCTCATGTACAGCAAACTTACTAAATTCACTTGTTAATTCCTTTTGGACTGCCTGCATATAATAATGACTGCAAGTAGTGACGATTTTATTTCTTCCTTTCCAACGCTTATGCCTTTAAAAAATTTTTCTCGTCTTATCTCCTTGGCTAGTACCTCAGGTACAATGTTGTATGGAATTTCTGATAGCAGTTATGCTGATCCTGTCAATCTCAAATGGAAACTTTTCCATGTCTTGCCATTAAGTATACTTTTCGTCACAGGCTTCTATAGAGACTCTTCTTCAAATTAAGGAAGTTCCCTGCAGTTCCTTACCTAAGAGTTATTACAATGAATCAATGTTGAATTTTTTCCCAAGTTTTTCTTTATCTATTGAGATGATCATATGATGTTTCTCCTTTATTGTTATTAGTACTGAGTGATTTTCAAATGTTAAATGAAACCTTGAGTTTGTGAAACAGACCAAACTTGGTTTTATACCATTTACAGATATTTTATTTAGGGTTTTTGCCTCTCTACTGAATAGGGAGGCTGACCTATAGTTTTCCTTTCCTTTCCTTGCATTACAGATATTGGTGTTAAGACCATGTTGGCACCAAACCATAAATTGGTGAATTTTCTCCTGCTTTTATTCTGAGAAACAGTTTGTGTAGTGTAGACACTATTTCTTATCTGTTGCTTGGTAGAATTTGCAGATGAAGCCAACTTGGACTAGAATTTTACTTATGGACTCAATTTCTTTGCTAGAGCTAAAAATATGACTCAGTATTTGTAAAACAAGATGTGGATTTGGGCAATAGAATGTGTGACAGAACACTTATTGAGGGACTAACTTGAATTCTCTGCACACCTTACAGCTCTCTGGGCAGAAGAAAACCTCACTCCGAGCCCTGCTGCTCTTCCTCAGCCTTTCTTTGACCTCAGACTGAGGGTGCTCAGATGCCTTATTTCATGAGAAGCCCAGAGATCAGCTGAGTGCCAAGTTCTCAGAAGACAAAACTCTCTGAAATGTGTTGCAAAGAGTTGCATGTCCTGCTTTACCAAATGTTCTAAGGACATTGTGGTTACAAGCCACAAGTCTCAAATGTTTTCCCTCCCTTCTCACAGGTGTTGGCTATCTAACTGGCCTTGGCCAGCGGTCTGACCACTACATATGCGCCCGGAAAGGAGGGACCTGCAACTTCTCCCCTTGCCCACTCTTCACCAGGATTGAAGGCACGTGCTACAGTGGGAAAGCCAAGTGTTGCCTCCGTTGACTCTGAGCTGGAAGTGATAGAAGCAAGAATGTAAAAGCCAAGTGAAGCATTTGTAATTGTCATTTTAATAAAAGACTTTTTCCTAAGTATACCTCCTTCATACCCAGATGAATCTTGTGTGTCTTTTCGGAGGAGGCTGAGGAAGTAGGGGAGTTGTAAGATAGGCCAGGCCACAAAGCCTGCTGAGCACGGGACTGGGAGGTGGTGACGAGGGCTTGAGCAATGCCACCTGCACTTCACCTCATCACCAAATCCACACGTGGGTGGAGAGAGGGTCCCCGTGAGGTCAGGCATGCATGGTGAGGACAGGGTGCAGCTTCAGGCCTTCCCTGATTCCAGCAGATGCTCCCCCCAAATTCAATGGTCCCCGCAGGCTGCTCAGTGAAATCATCCCTCTGTGGAGCCCAGAACTGTTGCCTCTCTCCCTTTGCAAGTTTTATTTTAAGGAACTGGCTCATGTGTTTGTGGAGGAGTCCAAAATCTGATGGGGACAGCTAACAGACTGGAGTCACAGAAAAGAGTTCCAGTTCAAGGCCAAAACCTCTTGGCAGAATTCCTTGTTTCTTGAGAGAGGTCAGCCAGACCAACCGATTGGGTGAGGCGCACCACGTCATAGAGGGCAATCTGCTGCACCCACGGTCCACTAATTTAAATGTTGTGTTGTATATTAGGATGTTTTGAAAAACAATAAGACAAAATACTTCCTGGCTGGGAAAGACTGCCCCTCCCACAGTTAGCCAACTCTTAGGAAGAGCAAAAGGTCCAGCCAGGAGCATGCCTTTGATCATAACCCAGCCTGCCCACAGCCATACTCCCCTCTCTGGCCATGCACACCAGGAGGCAATAGTCCTCTCTTTTAGTCATCCCAGGGTGGAGGCTACACTACTAGAGACGAACCTCCTAGCCCAAAGCTCTTCAAAATTATTTACACTAGCGAATCCTAAGTTGTCCACCCTGCCCTGCCTTGCCTTATCCTCAGAAACTCTAATAAAAGCAGTGGCCCAAATCTTCCCCTGCTCTTGTCTTCTGTCTCCTGGCGTCCCTGGTGTCTCCACATGGCCCTGCGTGGCGCGCCTCCCGTCCTAGGACCTGTGAAGGTAATAAACCTTGTCTTCCCGAGCCTCTCCTGTCTCCTCTTGTGGCCACACCCGACTGACCATCTCAAAGGTGGAAAGAATATAAAACACTTGGTGTCAAGAATAGCAGGTATTGTCACCTGTGAGAGGGGACTCAGGAGACACCTCCTAATGGCCTGGCTGGCTGGCCCCCTTGGGCTCTACCATCTGGGAGACCTGGGGACCAGTTGATGTTCCTGCACGCTGTCCTGCGGGTTGCCTTTTTGGGGTACTGTTGAGGCTTCCCTCTCTAAATTGTGGATCCTGACCTCCTAGAATTCCACTTCCATATTCCACTCCCAGCCAGCCCTGACTCGGCAAGGCGGGGCCTAAAAGAGTCTCCTAGCCCTGTCATGAGGCAACAGACTGGTGTGATTGGCTGACATTATCGCCTTGGCTCCCCCGGGAGGGTGGGCACTGGCTCCCTGGGGACCAGGCCCACCATGGGGGCTTCATGGGCTGACAAGGGCAGGGTGACCTTGGGGAGGTCGCTCCTGTGGATGAGCAGTGCTGGTGTAAGGGCGTCCTCACGCTCCCCACGTTCCTCCTGACCAGGGAGGCCCAGGCTGGGGCAAGCCTTTCTCCACCACGCGGGTCATGGGTAGTCAATGCCAAAGGAAGAGGGGAAGGAGTTTTTCATTCCATTCCCCGCACACCTGAGGTTTCCCAGCTGAACAAATTCACCCCCAGGAATGACAGGCGCCAAGGAGGTACCAGACCCAGCCCGACCCCTGGCGCCCAGGAGTGGTGACGGCTCCCTTTCCTGTTCTCTGCCACGTTCCTGGAGGGTGGCCAGGGAGGGAGGCGCGTCTTGCCGGGCTGGTCAGTGGTGGGCGGCCTGGCCACCCGCTGCACACAGCCTCTGGCACCTGGTCTGCATGTCCCCAGAAGCTGGTTTTTGTGCTTCTAGGCATTGAAAGCCTTCGTGCCTGACATGGAGTCTGGCTCAGGGATGAATCAGAATATACGTGCAAGAAGAGAGAGTTACGTGCAACTGGAGACTCAGAAAATTACAGAGCTGGAGTGAACCATCACAGCTCAGACTGGAAGAGGCCTCAGCATCCATCCGTGGCGGCGAGTGCGAAGGAGACCCCATCTAAGCCCCTCTCCCACCACCCCCGTTGTGCCCCCTTGGACAAGCTCCTTAAAACTCTCAGACCTGTACTTTTCCTCCCCTAAAATCACAGTCAACATGGTCATTAAATGAGAATGAAAGAGAACTCATTCAGTAAACTGTTGCCACCCGTTAGACTGAAACATCTCAACTCACTGGGTCACAGACCAAAAGCTGCTAACATTCTGAGTCCAAATACGAAACATTTTGGTAACTTTGAGCTGTCCAAGAATCTGGTTCTTAGGATGCAGGCTTGTCATTTCTAGACTTGAAGCTCTCCTCCTACTCGAGGCTCTCCTGCCCCCGACAGGCTAGAGCTGACGGTGGGTATGTGAGGGCTGGGAGGGAAGGGGGACCCTCAGAGCCCCTTTCTTCCTCAAGCTGATGTGTTACCTGCTGTCACCTGATGGAGAAAAGAAGCGGCAGCTAAACGCTGTGAGGAAAACATGAGTCTGGGCCCCCAGCTGCTCAGGAACCACCTTCAGTGGCTGTGCGTCTTTAGTATCTGTCCACTGCTCCACCCATCAGAACCTCTCCCTTGGAAATTTTTTTTGCATCACATTTCTAAAGGAGGAAGCCCTAGGCCTCAAATTCTGCCCATTAACTCACTGCAGTTCTGAGCGAGCACCTGCATCTCACTAGTTAACAACACTGAGACATTGGGCTCTGTGCTTTTACCAAAGGTCCAGAGTTGTTTCTGCCTGATCCCAGCCGGTAGTGGGATCAGAACAGCACCCTCTTGGGCGCCATCTAGTGGCAATCACGGGTACCGTGGGTACCGCGGGCTCCACCTGCCAACAGAATCTTCCTGGCTCGAGGATTTTCTCAATAGCTCACAGCCAAAAAGCTCTGAATCAATAATTATCTAATTTTCCAAAATCAACTTGCTGAATACATTTTTCCTAATGATATGTTGCTATACAACCTTAAATTGTCTCAAACAATTCAACAAGGCCCTTTCACCACCAGAGAAGCAAAGGAGGACACAAGTAGGACCATGGGGACAGGGAGACAGGTCAGACATGCGCACAGGAACAGACGTGGCAACAAACGGGGAGCGGAGGCAGGCATACCCTGCAAAGATAGAGGTCATGGATGTCACTCAAGGGCAGCCTCACATACTGACATGGAAAACTGGGCATTTGAGAACACACATTTGAGGGAAATCATAGCAGCAAAAGTAATATGGTGAAGATACGGTGCAACAGAAAGTTTTGGGAATTCCTCTATTCAACAAGTTGGTAATTGGATGAATCCCTCTTTGCAGCAGATTCATGGTTTACGGCTGCTGCCAATGCCCTGGTTTTCAGTGGGCTGGCTGCTTACACCATTCTGGCATTAAGACACGAGCAGGAGTCACACCAGCCGACCCAGTGAAATCCTTCTGTGGAATTTCTTAGCCTCAGAGCACTGCCAGAGTGAATGCTGAAATCACATATGAGCGTTTGGCTTCAGCGTGAACAGCTACTGGAATATAAACTGTCCACCACACAGCGCCAGGTATTCAGCGGCACTTGACCACTTGTCAAATATATGAATAAATGAGTAAGTCTGTGTGGGCTGAAATACAGTTATAGTGATGTGTGGATGATAATCAAAATGAAAATATAAAATGTCATCTTTGTCTTGGAGAGTTTGGTCTCCCAGAGGCCACCAGGCCAGGCATGGTCCCATAACAGCCTGCCAGCACTGGGGAGGGAGACATGTAGTTTTCCCGTTTCCCATCTAAGCAGCTCGGTTTCTCACACACCCACTAACAGTCTGTCTTTTCTCCGCTGACACGTGGCGCCAGGACAGGTCATATATTAAGGCACATAATCACAGGTCTGCCTCTGGACACTCCATTCTGTTTCATATCTGTTGTGTGCCAAAACCAGAACGTTTTATAAATATGACTTTTCCCTGGTCTGTCTTAATATCTGGAAGGGCAGAGATCCTTCTTTATCCATCTTTTTGATAAAAACTGGCTAATGTGTAGACCTTCCCTCTTCATGTAACATTTTGAAATACATTTATTAAGTTTCATAAAAATCCTGTTGGAATCTTTTATGAGATTGCATTGAATGTATAGATTGATTTGAGCATTAGCAATTTTATAACATTAAGCTATACATAACTTCTTGCACATTAGAATCTTATTTCCTCACCTGGAGACAACTTTTGTAGGAGAGATCAGGATGGATTTGGGGGCGAGATGCCGAGGAAGAGACCAGTCAACACGCCGGCAAGAGTTCTAAGAGGCCAGTTAACGCCGGGGATCCAGCTGCGTCTGGCCGCCTCTCAGCGGCCCAGAGGGGTGACCAGCCTCACCACCTCCCACCCGGCCTGCGGACAGAAGCGCCACCCAGCTCCTTTCCAGGGCGCGGCACCCGGCTGGGGGCAGCAGAGAGCCTGCCTCGGCCCCCATGGTGAGGCCGGATCCGGTCCGGACTTGCCCTCAGGCATCTCAGCCCGCCCTCCGGGGCACCCCTGGCCCGTCGCGGGCGGCACCAGGGCCAGAGCGCGCGCCCGCGGGCCTTTCCGGCCGGAAACCCCCCGCCTCCGAGGGCCGGGCAGGGAGAGGGCCGGGCCGGGGCCGGCGCGGGAGGGGCACGCGTGGGTCCCGGGCTGCTGGCCGCCGAGCAGAGCCGCCCCGACAGCCACCCTCCGGATGCCCCCGCGGGGCGCACGGCGCTCTCCCGGGGCCCGGGCACGCGTACGCCGCCTCCCCTCCGGGAAGACCCCGGACCCCGCCGTGCCGCGGGCGCGCCCTGCCCGCCCACCGCCCCGGCGGCCTGGGGGTCCGGGCGGCGGGGAAGGCTGCTCGGGGTGACCCGGGCCTCGGCGTCGCGGGGCCTGGCGGGCCCTGCCCCGCCTCTTTGGGCTTCAGAGCCGCCCGGACGCGGCCTGCTGGGGGCACCCCGCCGCGCTGGATGGCTACGCGGTGGGCGCCACTCGGATTTGAACCTGTGACCCTTTGGGTGCCGAAGGGGAGGCCCCGCCCACTCCCGCCCGCGGCCGAGGCATGGTCCCCGACGGGCCGCAGTGGGGCCCTAAGGAGGCCCGGCTCTGGACCCCAGGGGGCCGTGCCCTCCACGCCGCGTCCTCTGGGGGCGCCTGGCTCCGGGCTGTGCCCCTGGGAGCGCCGCTGCCCGGCTCAGAGGTGCAAGGGGCTGAACCGGGCCCGGCAGCAGCTGGCGAGCTCACCGCCCCCCAAACTCGGTCCAGCGCCCGTGGTCCTGCAAACCTCATCCGCTCCTCCCCTCCCAGCTGGAAATGGCCTGGGCCTCCGCCTTCCTCTGCCCAGGCCGGAAAGCGACTGGTGTGTGTGCTGGGGACACTGGGTTGCAGACTATGGCTCGACGCCCAGCTGGTGAGAGCACGGGACAGAGCCTGGGAACCAAGGAATGCCTGCTCAGCCCCGGCCGCTCTTCCCGACTGCACAGCAGGGCAGTGCTGTTTCCGCTACTGTTCACAGTTTTAGGGGCCCACAGATCCGTTTTAAACTTTAATACTAGGAAACCCAAGCACTAGTCATAAAAGCGCTTACTAACTTCATGCACCTACTGGAGCTGGACAGACACAACCGCCACCCCCATTGTATTGTCTGGGGCGTGCAGATGGATCCTAACCTAGATGAGTCTCTTTCCACTGTGCTACTCCACCTGCCATCCTCAAATAAATCCCCAGAGAGGAGGATTCGCGTTCTTGAGCACACGCTAGAATCCAGGTATTTTTTGTGCACGCTGTCCCATGCGATTGCGTATCTGGTTTCTTGGGGACCCTGGAAAGCCCTGACACCTCCTGCCCCCCTAGACTGCCTGCTGACTCTGCGGCTCCAGCTCAGGTTTGGGTCTGGCAGAGCCCTGCTGGTGGTAGGGAAGCTGTGCTGGCTGCTTGGCCAGCCCCCCACTAACTCTCTGGTCTTTCCTCTTCCCTCTTGGGCCTCGGCTCCGTGGTATACTACTTCACCACAGGGCAGCTCCTCTGGGGGTGGCGGGCCCTTTCTGCGCTGCTGCCTGGCTTCTTGGTCCAAGGCTTGAGCTGTGTGTGGTTCCAAGCAGACGGGCATCCAGGCCATTGTTTGTTGGTCATGCTTCACCTCCTGCAGCTTGGCGTGTGGAAGCGGTACGTGCAGGTAGCCTTTCGCCTCCAAAGCTGAGTTGACAATGCAGTCGGAGGGTTCTGTGCATGTGTTCGCTCCTCAGGGTCATGAAAGCTCAGGGCTGGGAGGGTGCTCAGAGCCACAGCCTGACCTGCTTTGAGCGGCTCTGTCATCCGGCAGCTCCTTCTGGAAGCAGCAGTGACCCTTCAAAAGCTTTTTCTTGTCTTCAGCCAAATCCTGCCTTCCACTCTTTCAATTATTTGGACGAGCTTTTGGAGCCATAGAAAGTGACTTGCTTACAACCTTAGTTAAAGAAGGTGGTGTACATTTAACTACAGACTAGGCAGGGGAGTGGGCCTGTGACATTTGCATTAAAACTTTAATGCAGAGAGAAGCCATTTGGGAGCCAAGGCCAGTGTTTTTCCATAAAAAAATAGCTACCTGGCTGGGCCTTGCGCCTGCAGGCTTATCTGGGGTTCCCCTGTGCAGGCCAGGCTTCATTTTCACTGTGTGTATATGGACACCTGGAAGGTAAGGAGAGATGTGGCAGTGAGTTTAAATGAATGGCAAATTTCAATGTTTGGCTGCCTCATAACCCCATACAACTTGCCAAGGATTAAGAAAGGCGGAGAGTTTGGGGGCATCCAGTCCATGAAGTCGTGCAACTGGAGTATTCATTAGGTCATGAACGCTGAGGATCGGAAGGGTGTTGGAGGAATCCTTGCCGAGGTTCGGATCTCGGGCTCTGCTGTGGCTTATGCCTTCAACCTATTCCCGAGGCTTTCTTTGGAGGAGCTGAAGCGAGTTTTCTGGTTTCTGGGCTGAGCCTAAAGAGGCAATGATTCCCTTCACAGGCAGAGTGGAATCTCAAGGAGGAGGGAGAGGATGCTTCTGATATCAAACAACTCCCCAAATCTCCCCCAAGGAGCTGCAACTCTACATCTCTAAAGGCACCAAAAGCATGTTTGCAACCACACATACAGCAATTTTGCCCAAAGCTGGGCCTTCGTATTCAAGCAGTGCAGCTCCTCTGAGATGATCAGACTCTTACTGGAGGAAGGAGAGCATAGATGGTTTTCCAGCAGACTCACAAAGATTGGAGCCTCTACTGGGCACCATAGACAAGACTATATATTGTCACCCCTGCCCTCAGCCTAGCCTAGTAAGAAACCCATTAAAGTGCAAGTGTGTGGCCTCAAGGACAGATATAACCTGTCAACTGGGGTCCTCTAGCAGACGTCTGAAGCTCCAAAGGAGAGACAAGTCAATGCCAGTCACTTAAGAGAAGCTGCCTGAGCAGCCCAGTTTGAGAAAGACAGATGCACCCCTATGTTTATTGCAGCACTATTTACAATAGCCAAGAAATGGAAGCAACCTAAGTGCCCATCAGTAGATGAATGGATTAAGAAGATGTGGTACATATACACAATGGAATATTACTCAGCCATAAGAAGAAAACAAATCCTACCATTTGCAACAACATGGATGGAGCTGGAGGGTATTATGCTCAGTGAAATAAGCCAGGCCGAAAAAGACAAGTATCAAATGATCTCACTCATATGTGGAGTATAAGAACAAAGAAAAAAAAAAAAGTGAAGGAACAAAACAGCAGCAGACTCACAGAACCCACGAATGGACTAACAGTTACCAAAGGGAAAGGGACTGGGGAGATGG